>MU011579.1:45068-67382 GCA_011074415.1 Stictonetta naevosa
CCTTCCTTCCTTCCTTCCTTCCTTCCTTCCTTCCTTCCTTCCTTTCTCAGAGAGAGCTGTGTAGCAGAATTACTTGTACTGGAATTCAGATTTTAATGCAGTTTGTACAGCCTTCATTTGAAGCAAAGAAATACAGATTTATCTTAACTTTCTTCTCATGACGATATTTTCTGTTACTTACTTTCACATTTTTGCAGAATGTGAGAAACAAAGTTGTGTTTTTGCAATAGAAGGTGTTTTTGCAATGGAAAATTCCACTACCCTTGCATATTCAAAAGTGATTGTGCAGCATAGCAGTGGGGAGTATATTAAGCAGATAAAGGGAAGGTCCCACTGTCCCAGAATAAGGAGGATAGTTAAGAAAAACAGGATGAGCAGTACGAAATCAGTAAAAACAAAAATCACGGGCCCTCTAGTCACAAGAGAAGAAGGAAAAAAAAAAAGAAAAAGGAGAAATTAACGGTGTGTCAAATTAAATTGTACATATAGGTTACAGTAATAAGCACTGAGTACTTTGTGAAGCTGTAGTACGCAGACAATGAGAAAATAGGGAGGGAATTAAGCATCAGGTAATAGGGAATATAAGGTTATGATATACTTTTGCTGGGTGCTCCTGCTTGCAGGACGCCCGCCACTGCAATCGCGAATAAAATAGCTTCACATAAGAACGTGTCTGATGAAAATTATTGAGATTTTTCTCACAAGATTAGACAAACTTCCTGTTACCATATTAGTAGGTAAGTATAGTACATAGTATAACTTTTTATTCTTTGATCAATTTAGAGGGAATCAAACTTGTTGCTGTCCTGGTTTCAGCTAGGATAGAGTTAATTTCACTTCTAGCGGCTGGTAGGGTTCTGTGTTTGGGATTTAGGATGAAAATAGCGCTGATATCACGCTGATGTTTTAATTGTTGAGTTACAAGGAAAAAAACTGCAAAAGGGGGGTTCTTTGAGAAACTTGCTGCTCCAATATCCAGCAGGCAGTCCCCAAGACACAGTAATGAATATTATGATCAGGATTAGAGGGCCCCTGCCTCCAGGCAGGGGGAGGAAAGGGACAGTCAGGTTACTGGACTGTGTGAATTCGATGGCCTGGCACGTCAGATGCACAGAAGTATAAGGCTTTAGTAGACACCGGTGCACAATGTACTCTAATGCCATCAAGCTATAAAGGGCCAGAACCCATCAGTATTTATGGGGTGACAGGGGGATCCCAGCAGTTAACTGTATTGGAGGCTGAAGTGAGTCTAACTGGGAATGAGTGGCAAAAGCACCCTACTGGGACTGGCGTGGAGGCTCTGTGCATCCTTGGCATAGACTGTCTCAGAATAGGATACTTCAAGAACCAAAAGGGTTGCGGTGGGTTTTTGGCATAGCTGCCTTAGAGACAGAGGACATTAAACAGTTGTCTACCTTGCCTAGTCTCTTGGAGGACCCTTCTGTTGTGGGGTTGCTGAGGGTTGAAGAACAGCAAGTGCCAATCACTACCACAACAGTGCTCTCCATCATGGAGAGTGGAGACTAACAGTGGACTATCGGAACCTGAATTAAGTCGTGACGCTACTGAGTGCCTCAGTGCCAGACATGCTAGAACTCCAATACGTACTGGAATCAAAAGCAGCCAAGTGGTATGCTACAACTGATATGGCTAATGCATTTTTCTCCATCCCTTTAGCAGCAGAGTGCAGGCCAAAGTTTGCTTTTACTTGGAAGGGAGTCCAATACACCTGGAATCGACTGCCCCAGGGGTGGAAACACAGCCCAACCAATTAGCCATGGACTGATCCAGTATGCACTGGAATGGGGGAAGCTCCTAAACACCTGCAGTACATTGATGACATCATTGTGTGGGGTGACACAGCAGAGGAAGTTTTCGAGAAAGGGAAGGAAATAGTCCAAATCCTTCTAAAGGCTGGTTTTGCCGTAAAAAAAAAAAAAATAATAAGGTCAAAGGACCTGCAAAAGAGATCCAAATTTTACGAATAAAATGGCAAGATGAACATCATCAGATCCCAATGGATGTGATTGGTCCGAACAGGACCAGATGTAAGGAATGTGCTCTACACCGCAGCCGGGGAGAGTGGCCCTACCTGGAGCCTCTGGCAGAAGGAGCCTGGGGAAACTCGAGGTCGACCCCTAGGGTTTTGGAGTCGGGAATACAGAGGATCTGAGGCCTGGTACACTCCAAATGAAAAGGAGATATTAGCAGCATATGAAGGAGTTCGATCTGCTTCGGAAGTGGTCGGTACTGAAGCGCAGATCTTCCTGGCACCCCGACTGCCAGTACTGGGCTGGGTATTCAAAGGAAGGGTCCCCTCTACACATCATGCAACTGATGCTACATGGAGTAAGTGGGTTGCACTGATTACTCAGCGGGTTCGAATAGGAAACCCCAGTTGCCCAGGAATCCTGGAAGTGACTGTGAACTGGCCAGAAGGCAAATATTTTGGGATATCACCGGAGGAGGAGGTGGCCTGTGCTGAAGAAGCCCCACTGTATAACAAGCTACCAGAAAATGAGAAGCAATGTACCCTGTTAACTGATGGGTCCTGTCGTATTGTGGGAAAGCGTCAGTTGGCTGGAAACATATCCTGTGCCACATGCCACCACCCGAAACACTATCCTGGGCCTTGAAAAGCAAGTCCTATGGCAACATGGCACACCTGAAAGAATTGAGTCAGACAATGGGACACATTTCCGAAACAACCTCATAGACACTTGGGCCGAAAAGCATGGTATTGAGTGGGTGTATCACATCCCCTATCATGCACCAGCCTGTGGGAAAGTTGAGCAATATAATGGATTGTTAAAGACTACACTGAAGGCAATGGGTGCTGGGACATTCAAAAACTGGGATACACATTTGGCAAAGGCCGCTGGTTAGTAAACACTAGGGGATCTGCCAGCTGAACTGGACCTCCACAGTCAAACCTGCTACGTACAGTAGAAGGGGACAAAGTCCCTGTAGTGCATGTAAAATACATGCTGGGGAAGACAGTTTGGGCTATTCCTGCCTCAGGAAAAGGCAAACCCATTCGTGGGATTGCTTTTACGCAGGGACCTGGGTTCACTTGGCGGGTAATGCTAAAGAATGGGGAGGTCCGATGTGTACCTCAAGGGGATTTAATATTGGGTGAGAATAGCCCATGAGTTGAATTCTATCATGTTAATTATTATCTAATACTGTATGTCATCACCATTGTGATTGCTATATGTTAATGTCCCATTAATGGTATCACAGTAACTGTCCGGCAGATAACAGTGAATCAATGTTAATAGAATTGGACAAGCACACGGGTATGATGGAATGAGAACAGGCTTCAATGTGTGACGATCCAACATAGCACTCCATTTCTTCTGCCCTGAAAGATTTCTGGGACAGATGGAGCTCAAAGTCAGTCACAGACTAAACTTAGTGGACATTTTATACACATATATGAAGGTGGTGATTAATTGGAATGTATTGGGAAGTGTGGGACCCGAGCATGACATAAATGGTATGGAATAATGGGTAGATATTTTCCTAGTTTCGGCTAGGATAGAGGTAATTTTCTTCCTAGTAGCTGGTAGGGTGCTGTGTTTGGGATTTAGGATGAGAATAATGTTGATAACACACTGATGTTTTAGTTGTTGCAGAGCAGTGCTTACAATAAGCCAAGGACTTTTCAGCTTCTCACTCTGTCCTGCCATTGAGCAGGCTGGGGTTGCAGCAGGAGCTGAGAGGGGACAGACCCAGGACAGCTGACCCAAACTGGCTAAAGGTGTATTCCATACCATCTGATGTCATGCTGAACAATTAATATGAGGGGGTGGCAAGGGTGGGGGAACCGGCTGCTCGGGGATAGGCTGGGCATCGGGTAGTCAAGCAGGATTTGCATTTCATAAAACCATGCTGATTCAGTCTGATCACCTGGTTATCCTGTATGTGCCATAAGGTGGCACTCAAGATGATTTGCTCCATGACCTTCCCTGGCACCGAGGTCACACTGACAGTTCTGTAATTCCCCAGATCCTCCTTCCTGCCCTTCTTGTAGAACATTCACCAACCTCCATTCAACTGGGACCTCCCTGGACAGCCAGGACTGCTGATAAATGATTGAAAGTGGCTTGCTGAGCACTTTGGCTAGCTCCTTCAGCACCCTTGGATGTACCCCATAGATTTGTGCGTGTCCAAGTGGTATAGTAGGTCACTAACCATTTTCCCCTGGATTATAAGGGCTTCATTCTTCTCCCTGTCTCTGTCTTCCAGCTCAGTGGGCTGGGTACCCCAAAAATAATTGTTCTTACTAAGGCAGAGGCAAAGAAGGCATTAAGTACTACAGCCTTTTCCTCATCCCTTGTCTCTATGTTTCCCCCCATATCCAATAAAGGATGGAGATTCTCCTTAGTCCTCCTTTTGTTGCTAATGTATTTATAGAATCATTTTTTATTGTCTTTGACGGCAGCAGACAGATTAATTTCCAGTTGGGCTTTGGGCTTTCTATTTTTCTCCCTGCATAGCCCCACAACACTTCTGTAGTCCTCCTGAGTGGCCTGCCCCTTCTTCCAAAGGTCATAAATTCTCCTGAGTTCTGTCCTGAGTTCTAGACAAAGATATCTCTTCACCCAGGCCAGTCTTCTCCCCTGCCAGCTCATCTTTCAGCACATTGCAATGGCCTGCTCCTGTGCCTTTAAGATTACCTTCTTGAAGAGTGTCCAGTCTTCCTACCAACCCAGTCATAGAATGGTTTGGGTTGGAAGGGACCTTAAAGATCATCTAGTTCCAACCCCCCTGCCATGGGCAGGGATACCTTCCACAAGACCAGGTTGCTCAAAGCCCCATCAAGCCTGGCCTTAAACACTTCCAGGAATGGGGCATCCACAGCTTCTCTGGGTAACTTCCAGTGCCTCACCACCCTCACCATGAAGAATTTCTTCCTAATAACTAATCTAAACATACCCTATTTAGTTTAAAACCATGACCCCTTGTCCTATCGGCACACTCCCTGATAAAGAGTCTCTCCCCATCTTTCTTGTAGGCCCCCTTGAAGTATTGGAAGGCTGCTATAAGGTTTCCCTGGAGCCTTCTCTTCTCCAGGCTTCTCTTCCTCAGCCTGTCTTCATAGGGGAGGTACCCTAGCCCTCTGATCATCTTCGTGGCTTTCCTTGACCCGCTCTAACAGGTGCATGCATTTGTTATGCTGGGGGCCCCAGAGCTGGACGCAGTACTCCAGGTAGAGTCTTATGAGAGCAGAGTAGAGGGGGAGAATCACCTCACACTTCTTTTGATGCAGACCAGGATATGATTGACTTTCTGGTCTGTAAGCACACATTGCTAACTCATATTCAGTTTTTCGTCCACCAGTAACCCCCAAGTCCTTCTCCTCAGGGCTGCTCTCAATCCACTCATTGCCCAGCCTAAGGATTGCCCCAAGCCAGGTGCAGGACCTTGCACTTAGCCTCATTAAAATTCATGAGGTTCACACAAGCCCACCTCTCAAGCCTATCAAGGTCCCTCTGTATGGCATCCCTTCCCTCCAGCATGTCAACTGCACCACTCAGCTTGGTGTCATCTGCAAGTAGTATTATACAGAAGAGAACTATTTAGAAGAGAATTCAAGAGAATTGAAAATATTCTTGTCCTTTTGAGTTTATTTCATGTGACAGATGCCCTAGATGACGTCCAGCAGGTTAATCTTCACTTTTCTAGATGGACTCTTGTGTAAAGTAGAACATGTAGTTTGGTTACATAGACTTTGTATTCTCCTGAGAATTACAGCCTTAATATAGATTTAATAGGATCATTATCTTATGCAATTTAGATAACTGATTTGTTAGAACAGTAACATTTTGCAGTTGACCAGCTTCAGCTAGAGAGCATATGTTTTTTATCACTAATTAAATGAAATTCTATTGGAGTGTCAGACCAATTTAGGATATAACTTGTTTATGCTTTTTAAAAAAACAGTTTAAATACAGTAGATATAGAATGAAAATTGAACAATTCTATTAATTTTATAATGATTTATCAGTATAATGTAACTAATATTTCTGTTGTTCATTTTGTGTGGTTACAGATCATCCAATTCATTTCTCCATTTTAAACATTATTTTATGGAAGAAAGGATAGTAAGCAGGAAAAAAAACAGCTCTTGCATGATCAACTTCTGGAATTTCATTCCATTTTTATTTTTTAATGGTTTCTACTGGAAAAAAATACTATATAATAGTATTTATTAGTAAAAATGTTCCCTTCTCTTATGTGAGGATCACAGACTGAATCTTTCTTCTGTTTTCTGCTCCTAAGGTTCCCTCTTAAAGAAGCTCAAATTTTGAATTGACTGTAAGAAAACTGACTTTCTCTTCTTAATTATTAGGACCACAACGGGATGCACAAGCAGCACGAGAGTTCATCTTGAAGATGTTTGTAGACCTGAATCCAGACAGTGACAAAATTATCTACTCCCACTTCACATGTGCTACAGACACAGAGAATATACGCTTCGTATTTGCTGCTGTAAAGGATACAATCCTACAGTTAAACCTGAAGGAGTACAACCTGGTTTAACTGTGTCAAGGAGGCCCTGCAAAATCACCTTTACGTGACTGAAGATACAGAAGAGGGACTGTATTATCTGTGAAAACAATTTGCATAATACTAATTTATTGCTGAAGTTATATTCACTCTGTGAATATCCACAGAGTTTGTAGTTAATATTATGTTTTTATTTAAACAATATGGAGAAAAAACAAAAGATGCTGAACTACATGCACAGCACATTTCCTTATCTTTTAGGCAAAGCCTCATGACTCAATGTGTTTTAAATTCTCAGTCATACTCTCACAAAGGATAAGTTGTTTTTTTTTTTTATATTGAAACAAAGTCAATCCGGTTTCCTCGTTCCCTGACCATTTCTCTCTCCTTCCTTCCCTTCCCGCTTTATATTTTTAAAGGTATAATGGTCTTTTTTCCCAGTTGCATTTCTTGGTAAAATATTTTCTATTGAGTGATTTGGTCAGGAAAAATGCTATCATCAATATCTAAAATATCAGTCATTCCAGTTTTACAAAATGTACTTTTTCTGAAGGATCAAAAGTATTGATAGTATGATTTTTAAATTCTTGACATGGGTGTTTTCATTCTGTCTTCACTTCTGAGGCTAGAATATTGGGATTGCAAAATAGAAATACAGATGTGTATGGATGTAAAATTTAACCATGCTTTCACAGTTTAGAAAGATTCACAGAAGACAGTAATGAAATACCTAACACAAACCTAGGATGTACATGGAATATCATAGAATCTCTTTTTAATTGCCATGTGCCATTTTTTTCTCTTTTCTTTATTCACAAATGTTAAACAGAAATGTCATGAACACTACATTTTTCCCAGTAGCTACAGACTGAAACAGTGTGGGTTGTCTTTTTTTTTTCAGTTGTGTGGGTTTTTTTCTTAAGTTAGAGCTTTTTAAAATGTGTTTTTCCACATTAGATTTTTTTATATATATATATAAAATTAATCTTGCCAAATCTGTCTTTTTATAAAACCGATATTTTGAAATATAAGATACTGAATGAAATACCAAAGTAATGGATTGGGAACTGACCTGATTGAGTCAACTGCCATATGATAAACATAGCTTCAGTTCCTACAATCCCATTTTAGAAAGTGTTCCATTTTCTATTGCCAAAAACAACAGTGTGAATGAATATGATAATAGATACGTGTGTATAAAAGACAGTTTAACTCATGTCAGAGATGACATGAGATTGCATACAACATGTTCTGTAATAATATCAAGGCATCTTTAGTTTTACAACATGAAATGCTTGTTCACTGGTTGCTTGTTCACTGAATCACAGACAGGCTTAATATAAAAGCCTTGATATTCTTTAGAAAGAGCTATGAATATAAATGAAACATTGAGAAAATCACTCTAGAAATTTAAACGTGCCATTTTTTAACAACAAAAATGCAGTTCATTGATGAGTCTTTATTCTACAGCTTAAGTTGAAAGAAGGTGTTTTTTGACCAGGTGCTGGCAAGCTACAGAGAACTCAGATATGTAATTGGATTGTCTGCAATGCCAAGTAGTACTAGAGTGCACTTAACACAGAAATTGCTGCCTCTCAGCAGTGTAGGGGAAGTGGAAAAAAGAATGGTTTATTAGTTGAGTAACAAAGTTAACAATAAAGACTAATGAATTGTTTTTCATCCTTAACCCTCCCAGCTCCAAAACAACAATAATAAGAACAGCTGATACTTTTTTCTCCCTTATAAAGCATCTTATAATTAAAATCTGGTTGTACATACATATATATATATATGGCAGCATCCATATTATCTTTCTAATTATTAATTTTTGGCAAATTGAATGTGCTGTGTTGATATGTATCTATGTAATTGTACTGTATGTCAGCTAATTGACATTTTAAATAATGCTATTTTATTTACTTTTTAAGAGAAAAGAATGTAAATTTTGTCAGTTTATTTCTGACTAGGGACTTGTTTTTATTTAAATATATATATATAGTACAAAGCGGTACTAGCATCGTACTGTATAAAATTATTTGTACATTCCCAAGTAGAAATAAATTGTATACATGCAAAGGACATTCACATTCAAAACAATGCTTAAATCTTGTGAGGGCTTTATACAAATGTAGAAACCACTTTTGTCAGAAGAACATATGCCATTATATCTAGGATTGGAAAATAAGCTCTTAAATATGAATTTGTATTTGGCAGATTCAACTTTGATTAATTTTGCCTTTCTAATGGCCTTTATTAGAAAAGTTAATTTAGAGACATTTCAAACCAGTGGACATAAGTACTAATGGGCATATGTTATTTCCCTAAAAATAATCATGAAAAAATGCAGAACATCAGATCAATTAAACATTATTTCAGAAATTACAGAAACCTTGAATCTAGCAACAAAAAACTCATTAGCGTTAACAATTTTAAGGAGTTAAAAATTTTATTTAATAAAGCTAAAGCAGGTAGTTGTATGTTATAAAAAGTGACACCGACATTCTAAATAGGTGATCAGAGTAGTTAATGTTGTTATATATGGCATTATAAAATTGGTCCTGATCTTGCTTAAAAACATAAAGCTTCTGTGTCTACTGTTAACTATGGAGTGCATGATAATATCCCTTCTTTTAACCTGGGAATATATTGGCCACCTTGGATTTAGTGATATAAATAGAACTGTAGGAAAAAGAAAAAAAAAAAAAAGAAAAAAAAGCAAGTGGTATCTTATGAAGGTTTGGTGTTTTTTTGTTTGTTTTGTTATGTGGTACTGGGGAAAGGGGATGGGGTTTTATGTTTTGTATAAAAAAATAAACAAAAGTTTTCTCATGCATTATACTTATACTGTAATTGCAAAATTCAAGAGGTTGTGTCACTGGGCTACTTCTGGTATATTTTAAGTGAGCAAACCTGTGGCAATGATTAGATCATTTGAGCATATTCTGAAAAAATATATATTCAGCATGCTAGTGCAAGCTTTATATGAATCACCTAACAGCACTGTAGTGTGACAGTTTTTGCAAAAACATTTCCTTTTTAAATGACATAGCTGTTCCCACTTGCAATATATTCCATTGTTGTTTTAATTGGTGGTTTCCAGTATGGGTTATAGCGCTTGAGCCCAGAAGTTTGTGCCTCTAACATGAAACTGAAGGCAAACACAAGACACAAACCCTTTTGCTTTATGTGATATATAATTTCATTGAATGTCTTAAATGGGGTAGGAGGGAAGGAAAACATCTTGGGAACCTGAGTATTTTAGGTGTTCGCTAGCACAAGAAAGCTGTAATATGTGTTTTACAAAACCTTAAACTTGCTTTTTCACTAAGTAACTGGCACTGTAATGACATATATAGGATGATGCAACTATAAGGGCAATTTACTTCTTATCATTTAGACTCTCTTGCTTGTCAAAGTATATGAAATGTCATTTTTAATTATACTGCCACATGACTGTGAAACACTTTTTTAAGTCTGAAAGTTGAGAAGAGACTTTATGCTGGCTATCAGTCAGAACTGACTGCATGATTTGCAAAAACTTTACATGGGAGGAAACGGGATGCATATGAAGACATTGCTAGACTCCCAGCCTTTGGTTATAAAATGCAAAAGATTTTCATATTTCTAATGTCCTTTCCCTAGCTATGCATTCTTCACAAAACAATGAAATAACAAGAGAAAACATGAAACTAACATGCAAGAATAAAATTTATCCAAATTATTTTATGTGCTACTGTTCCTGGAGTGCTGTTCATGGTTACTGCATACTATTCTATTAATAAACTAATGAAGTGCGCACAGTGTATTAACAAGACCTACAAATGACCTACCTCTAGTTAAGAAACCAATAAAGTAAATATGTTTTGGAGATAATGTCTCAACTTAGAAAATTAAAATGGCATGTTGTTAATTATTAATTACTATTTTAGACATTCACGCTTCTGTAAATACAGTTGTTTTGACATAAACACCTAAGGTCATCTGTCCCTGCCCAATTTGTTAGTTTAGTAGAGATCTTGCAAAACCATATGTTTTGGTTTAATAAGGAGAAGCACTGATATCTCCTCTTTTTTTTTGGCTTTTATTTACCCATAGTATTTTGAGTTGTATCAATCAAAGCAAACATTTCCATGTAATCAGTAATCTATTGAGGGTCATTATTTAACTAGTTAAATGTTTATTACTGTAACTTTCATTCAATCTTTTCCACAGTAGCCATGCTGCAGGAAAGAAAGGAACAGAGGAATTATTTGGGCAAAGTTAATGTTGAAGATAGTGTCAAAAATACAAGAGAATTCAGACAGATCAATCTTACTGAAAAGCTGTTGTTTATTATTTCTCTCAAAAGATTGTCTAAGCTGAAGTCTATTTCTGGTTTCCTCATTTACCATACTGAAGAAAATCCTTATTTGACCATTATATTTGTGGGGGTTATGATAGACATTTTTAAACTTGCAGTGTTTTAAAAAAATAAAGATATTTGCTATTCTTAAAGTGTCATTTAATCACAAGCACTGTCTACTGTTTGGGGAACCAAAATAGAGTGCAGTGTTTGGTTTTGTTTTTTGTTTTTGAAAAAAAAAATTATGTATAAAACTGTTCTTTAAAATCTTGCACTTTAAAAATACAGTATTTTTGGCCATAAATTTGTACTATTAGTATCTTAGTTCTTTGGCATATTTCTGAAATATATTTGGCCTTAATAGTCTCCCAAAATGTTTCTTATTATGATAAATATTAGACAGATGTATTATTCCAATGACTACTTTTTTTTTTTTTTTTTTTAATTATACATGCTCCCTCCTCATTGTCCAAATATTAAAATTTCCTGATGTCCTGGTTTCGGCTAGGACAGAGGTAACTTTCCTGCTAGTAGCTGGTATGGTGCTGTGTTTTAGAATTAGGATGAGAATAATGTTGAAAACACACTGATGTTTGAATTGTTGCAGAGCAATGCTTACACTAAGCCAAGGACTTTTCAGCTTCTTGCTTTGTCCTGCCAGCAGGCAGGCTAGGGGTGCAGCAGGAGCTGGAAGGTGACAGAACCAGGACAGCTGACCCAAACTGGCCAAAGGGATATTCCATACCATCTGATGTCATGCTGAACAGTTAATATGGGGTGGTTGGCCACGGTGGGGAGACTGGCTGCTCGGGGATAGGCTGGGCATCAGTCAGCGGGTGGTGAGCAATTGCATTGTGCATCACTTGCTTTGTACATATTAGTAGTAGTAGTATTATTAACATTATTATTGTTTTCCTTTAATTTCTGTCCTAATAAACTGTCTTTATCTCAACCCACAAGCTTTCACTTTTTTTTTAAATTCTCTCCCCCATCCCAGAGAGGGAGGGGGAAGGGTGAGCGAATGGCTCTGTGGTGCTTAGCTGCCGGTCTGGTTAAACCGCAACAGCCCTTTTCGTGCTCAACGCGGGGCACAAACGGTTGAGATAAAGACAGATCTGAGCAGAGCCTGTTAAACCAAAATTGTTATAAGCGTTAGACTAGTTTAATAGTTGCTAATTACAATGTTGATTTTTTTGATCTCAGGTCTGCTGTGCCTGTTTTGCAAACTGAGTTATATAGCACATTACTTACTGTATGTGTTCCCTGTCGTGCTGTTTATCCTTTCCAGGGGCTGATTTAAGGTTATTATTTTGTGGTGCTGTGTAACACTGGCACACAATGATAAAATTGCTGGTCATGAGACTAGTCTGGTATTTGTATTCAACATTGTCGTCAACTCCATACTTCGGGAACCACATCTCAGAAACTATTAATAATTATACCTTTTACCCTTTTTCTTCAGGGAGACAATCTATGGAGGGGACAGGGGGAGATGTCTTTTCCCACTTGTTCACTCTCCCTTTCTCCTTCTCCTCCTCCAGATGAGTTACGATAGCTTCTCAAAACTTTGAATATCCTTGGGATGTTCACACCAGCATGTTCTTCATCCTGAATGCGCTACAGGTTTTGTTTAAAGTTAACTACTTAAGAATGTCATCCAGAGATCTGTCCTGTGGCAGGACAGTAATGAGTGGTAGGGAGTGTGGGAGGATATGGGCAGGCATCTAGAGCAGTGGGCACCTCCAGTGCTTTGGAAATTCACACCTGAACAACTGCAAAATCCTAGAAACCTGTCAGAATGCTTGAAAAAGGTGTGACATCACCCTGGAAATTCCACTGCAACATGATGGGGCTTGGCCTATGCCTACAGAGCTGCAATCGACACCACTATAACCCCAGTGAAAGACCCTGCAACCACTCCAAGCCCTGCAACGGGCCCTGCAGACATTCCAACCCCTGCGATAGGACCTGTGGACACTGCAACCCCTGTTACAGGCCCTGCAGCCACTCCAACCTGTGTGACAGGCCCCAAGACTGAGCCAGGGAAACAGACTGTACCAGCGTCAGTTGCCCCTGTATCCGAGATGAAAGAAGAGATGAGAAGATCAGGTCATTCAGAGAGCAGAAGAACTCCTGCTCAGACTAGGGATAAAGAAGAAGATGAGGCAGGCTACTCCAAAGTGGCTGGGCCATCAGACAAACAGGAATATGAAGAGTAAGATATCATAAGAGCATCAATAACTACCTGAGGCCTATACCAGTGTGAGCTACAAGATGTGAAAAGTTTTTGGTCGTTGTCCAGGTGAGCACCTTGTCACCTGGCTGCTCCAGTGCTGGGACACCGGAGCCAATAGTCTGGAATAAGAGGGCAGGGAAACCAGGCGGCTGGCATTCCTCACTAGGGAAGCAGGCATGACAAAGCAATTTGAAAAGGAGCACAAGCCTTCACCCTCTGGAGGCATCTCCTGTCAGGTGTTAAGGAAAGATATCCCCTCAAGAAAGAACTTGTATGTCAGCCAGGCAAGTGGACCACCATGGAGAGGGATTTCCAGTACCTGAGAGAATTAGCCGTATGGGAGGTGATTTATACGGAGCTAGACAACAAATAGCTATCCAAAGATCCAGATGAAGTCAAGTGTACATGAGCCATGTGGCGGAAGTTTGTACGGAGTACATCATCATCACATGCCAGCTGATTGGCAGTAATGACCTGGACAGACTATGAGGAACCCACGGTGGATGAATTGGCTAAACAACTCTGGCAGTACGAAGAAAGACTCTCTCTTCTTCCCTACAGGCCTGCATCTTGGCTGTGGAAAAACCTTCTCAAGAGGTCCACCAACTAAAAGAGAACACTTCAGAGAAACTTTCTGAAGAGATCCACCAACTTAGAGAGAATTTATCTTCCTCCCCACCTGTACAAACCAGCGTCTCAGCTATCAGGGGTAAGCGTCCTTCTGTGCAAGAAAGGAGATATAGTGGGTACACACCCCATGCCACCCTGTGGTTTTACCTACGTGACCATGGAGAGGACATGAGAAAATGGGATGGAAAATCTACCTCAACCCTAGAGGCACGGGTACGTCAGTTGCAAGGAAAAACAATCGCAAAAAGAGGGTTCTCTGAGAAACTTGCTGCTCCGGTTTCCAGCGGTCAGTCCTCCAGACAAAGTAATGAAGATTATGACCAGGATTAGAGGGGCCCTGCTTCCAGCCAGGGGGAGGAAAGGGACAATCGGGTTTATTGGACTGTGTGGATTCAATGACCTGTCACGTCAGACGCACAGAAGTATAAGGCTTTAGGGGAAGAACCCATCTGTATTTATGGGGTGACAGGGGGATCCCAGCAGTTAACTGTATTGGAGGGAGAAGTGAGTCTAATTGGGAATGAGTGGCAAAGGCACCCTATTGGGACTGGCCCAGACTACCCAGACTGGCCCAGACTACCTTAGGATAGGATATTTCAAGGACCCAGAAGGGTACCGGTGGGCTTTTGGCATAGCTGCCTTGGAGACGGAGGACATTAAACAGTTGTCTACCTTGTCCAGTCTCTCGGAGGACCCTTCTGTTGTGGGGTTCCTGAGGGTCGAAGAACAGCAGGTGCCAATTGCTACCACAATGGTGCACCGGCGGCCATATCACAGAATCACAGAATTGTAGGGGTTGGAAGGGACCTCAAGAGATCATTGGGTCCAACCCCCCTACCAAAGCAAGATTCCTAGAGCAGGTTGCCCAGCTAGGCATCCAGACGGGACGCACCAACCAAGACTCCCTGATTCCCATCCATAAGCTAATTAATCAACGGGAGAGCCAAGGAGTGATCAGCAAGACTCACTCACCCTTTAGTAGTTCCACATGGCCAGTGAGAAAGTCTCAAGGTGAGTGGAGACTAACAGTGGACTACTGTGGCATGAATGAATTCACGCCATCGCTGATTGGTACAAGATGTACAGAATGTACATCTACAACTCAGCCAGACAGAATGGCCCCACCTGTAGCCTCTGGCCAAAACAGACCGGGGAGACTAAAGGTTAACCCCTGGTATTTTGGAGCTGGGGATACAGAGGATCTGAGAATCTGAATATCTGAATATCTGAGAGATACTGGCACCATATGAAGGGACTCAATCTGTTTTGGAAGTGGTTGGAACTGAAGCACAGCTCCTCCTGGCACCCCAACTGCCAGTACTGGGCTGGATATTCAAAGGAAGGGTCCCCTTTAGACATCATGCAACTGATGCTACATGGACTAAGCGGGTTGCACTGATTACTCAGCAGGCTCGAATAGGAAACCCCAGTCACCCAGGAATCCTGGAAGTGATTATGGACTGGCCAGAAAGCAAATATTTTGGGATATCACGGGAGGAGGAGGTGGCTCGTGCTTAAGAAGCCCCACTGCATAACAAGACAATGGCTGAAATATAAATATGGAGAGGCCTGGCAGATCACACTCCCTCAAACCTGCAATGGCAAGAGCCACGTACTTACAATGGTGGAAGCAACCACTGGATGGCTGGAAAAATATCCTGTGCCCCATGCCACCACCCGGAACACTATCCTGGGCTTTGAAAAGTAAGTCCTATGGCGACATGGCACCCCAGAAAGAACTGAGTCAGACAATGGGACTCATTTCCAAAACAACCTCATAGACACTTGGGCCAAAGAACATGGTATTGGGTGGGTGTATCACATCCCCTATCATGCACCAGCCTCCGGTAAAGTTGAGCGATACAATGGACTGTTAAAGACTACACTGAAAGCAATGGGTGTTGGGACATTCAGAAATTGGGTTACACATTTGGCAAAGACCACCTGATTAGTCAACTCTAGGGGATCTGCCAACTGAGCCAGACCTGCCCAATCAAACCAGTTATGTACTGTAGAAGGGGACAAAGTCCCTGTATTGCACATAAGAAACATGCTGGGGAAGACAGTTTGGGCTATTCCTGCCTCAGGAAAAGGCAAACCCATCCGTGGGACTGCTTTTGCTCAGGGACCTGGGTTCTCTTGGTGGGAAATGCAAAGGAATGGGTAGGTCCGATGTGTACCTCGAGGGGATTTAATACTGGGTGAGAATAGCCCATGAGTTGAATTGTATTATGTTAATTATTATCTAATATTGTATGTCATCACCACTGTGATTGCTATATGTCAATCTCCTATTAATGGTATCAAAGTAACAGCCACTCAGATCGTGACAAATGAATTTGGACAGAATTGGACAAGCACAACAGTGTGATGGAATGAGAACAGGCTTCAGCATGCAATGATCCAACATCACACACCATCTCTTCTGCCCTGAAAGACTGTTGTGGCAGATGGAGTCTCAAGTCATTCACAGACTAAACAAACTCAGTGGACATTCTATATACATATATGAAAAGTGGTGATTAATTGTAATATATTGGAAAGTGTGGGACAAGAGCATGACATCAATGGTATGGAATAAGGGGTGGATGTTGTCCTGGTTTCAGCTAGGACAGAGGTAACTTTCCTGCTAGTAGCTGGTAGGGTGCTGTGTTTGGGATTTAGGATGAGAATAATGTTGATATCACACTGATGTTTTAATTGTTGCAGAGCAATGCTTACACTAAGCCAAGGACTTTTCAGCTTCTTGCTTTGTCCTGCCAGCAGGCAGGCTAGGGGTGCAGCAGGAGCTGGAAGGTGACAGAACCAGGACAGCTGACCCAAACTGGCCAAAGGGATATTCCATACCATCTGATGTCATGCTGAACAATTAATATGGGGCTGGCAGGGGTGGGGGAACCGGCTGCTCGGGGATAGGTTGGGTATCGGTCAGCGGGTGGTGAGCAATTGCATTGTGCATCTCTTGCTTTGTACACATTATTAGTAGTACTATTATCATTATTATTATTTTATTTTCTGTCCTAATAAACTGTCTTTATCTCAACCCACGAGCTTTCATTTTTTTTCTGATTCTCTCCCCCATCCCAGAGAGGGAGAGGGGAGGGTGAGGGAACAGCTGTGTGGTGCTTGGCTGCCGGCTGGGTTAAACCACACCAATTGCTGAAAATCAGACTGAAAGCTTTGCCTGCATCAGCAACACAAAATTCCTTTTGTGGTGGTAAAACTTCTAATATTTAAGATTTGTGAGATCTAGTTAAGAAGTTTATTCTAACAAAAAGAACATTCCTTTCAACGAAAAGCTAACAGTCTGATTGTTTTCAACCCCCACTTCTGAGTTAAGATAATATTGGGCATGCTACTCCTACAGGCTACACCAAGAGCCACCTCTCCATATTGTTAATTGTGATAGTTAAGAAGCTACTTAAGGAGTCCGTATCTACCAGGTGTGTATACTTGGCCTAACACATAAATTATTTTCTGGATTTATCCCATCCAAGAATACACACCTGACTTTATTAACATTAGAATGATTTTCCTCACCTCTTTCATTTATTTGAAACAGTATATAAGTGGGATCTTGCAGTGGGTTTACGTGGCAAGATTTTGGTAGCGGGGGGCCATAGGGGTGGCTTCTGTGAGAAGAATCCAGAAGCTGCCCCATGTTAGATAAAGGCCCCGCCACTGGCCAGAGCCGGGGCAATAAGCAATTCTTTGCACCTCTGTGAGAGCGTATTTAAGACAGGGAAAAAAAATCTGCTGGGGAACAGCAGATGGGAGAGAGAGAAGGGAGAAACAGCTTTGCAGGCGCAAGTTAAGAAGTCAGTGAAGAAGGAGGGGGAGAGGTGCTCCAGGAGCCAGAGCAGAAGTCCCCTGCGGCCTGCGGTGAGGACCATGGTGAAGCAGGCTGTCCCCCTGCAGCCCATGGAGTACCACGGTGGAGCAGGGTTCCACGCTGCAGCCTGTGGAGGAGGTGGACCTGCACCGACAGAGGCTGCGGCCTGTGGAAGACCCCTGCCGGAGCAGATTCTGGGCCGGACCTGTAGCCCATGGAGACCACACAGGAGCTGGTGACCTGGCAGGAGCTGCTGCCCGTGGGGGACCCAGGTTGGAGCAGTGTGCTCCTGAGTGATGGACCCCATGGTACGGACCCATATCTGGAGCAGTTCTTGAAGAGCTGCTGCCTGTGGGAAGGACTGCATCCTGTGGGAGGGACCCCACATGGAGGAGGGGAAGAGAGAGAATGACCGAGAAGGAGCAGTGGAGACAAGGTGCTATAGATTGACCGCAACCCCCATTCCCCTGTTCCCCTGCGCTGCTCGGGGGGGAGGAGGTAGAAGGTGGGTGGTGGGAAGGTGTTTTCTTTGTTTCTCACTTCTCTAGCTTGTTAGTAATAGGCAATAAATCTTACTGTCTCCTTATGCTGAGTCTGTTTTGCCCGTCACGATAATTGCTGAGTGATCTCCCCATCCTTATCTCAACCCTTGAGCCCTTTGCATCGTATTTTCTCCCCTTTTCCCTTTGAGGAGGGGGAGTGAGAGAGCGGCTGAGGTGGAGCTCAGCTGTCTACCCGAGTAAAACCACCAGAGATCTCTGCAATCACTTGGCAGAGGACAGGGGCGCAGAGGGGGAAATGCTGCTTGAGTGTTTTCTCACTATGATCATAGCTAATAAAGCTTCTGTCTGACCTGTTTTAAATTGTACTTGTGTTATTATGCACTTGGAGTCCTGATATTCTCTGACACTTTCAAGACACTCTAAAACCACTACAAGCTGCTTAAGTCTCTTTAAAACTCATGTCTCCTCTGATAAAAAATAACAACGAAAAAAAAATCCTTGGGTGGGCACATGTATCATTAGGATTGACATCAGGGTCTTTCTGCTCTACTGTATCCACTGTTTTGTACCACATCTGAAATTTTTGCTATATTACAGAAATGGAACGTCACTCTTTTGTCATATGCAATCTTCCCCCTCAAAAAACAGTTGGAACAAATTAACAAACATGCTCAATATCATTATAATCATGTTTGCATTAACTGCATAACAGTGCACCTTTATGTCTATAGAACTGCATACACAAAACCAAGACATTTTCCATTAGGAGGGATGGAGTGATGGTTTGATTTTATTTTTAAAATAATTTACTTGTTGGGTTGACAGACTTTTTCAAAATGTTGAAAGGGAATATGGAATGTGTAAATAAAATAAACAAAACTGATTATTTACATACAAAGGAAAAGATAATGAGAATGCCATTATTATTTAAATACATACTAAACCCCCACATAATTTTCAAAAATCATTATTACAGCTGCTACTGTAGCAGAAAAATTAGAAATTCATTTATTTGGTTTATCGTAGTTTATAACTATTATTGCTGTGAATTATACTCAAGGCTTCTTTAAAGCAAAAGGGTTGGAAATTTACTTTTTTTTTCCATATGAAACCTGTTCCTTCGGTTGCCTAGGGAAATGTTGGAGTCATTGCCCTTGGAGGTGTTTAAGGAATCATAGAATCATAGAACAACTAGGGATGGAAGGGACCTTAAAGATCATCTAGTTTCAACCCACCTACGATGGGCAGGGATGCCACCCACTAGAGCAGGTTGCCCAGGGCCTTGTTCAACCTGGTCTTGAACACCTCCACGGATGGGGCATCCACAACCTCTCTGGGCAACCTGTTTCAGTGCCTTACCACCCTCTGAGCGAAGAATTTCCTCCTAACCTCTATTCTAAATCTCCCCTCTTTTAGTTTAAAACCATTCCCCCTTGTCCTGTCATTATCTGATTGAGCAAAGAGTCTCTCTCCATCTTTTATATGCCCCCTTTAAGTACTGAAAGGCTGCAAGGAGGTCACCCCAGAGCCTTCTCTTCTGTCAGCTGAACAGACCCAGCTCTCTCAGACTTTCTTCATAGGAGAGGTGCTCTAGCCCTCCAATCAAATTTGTGGCCCTCCTCTGGAACCGTTCTAACAGATCAACATCCTTGTTGTGCTGGGAGCTCCAGACCTGGACACAGTACTCCAAGCAGGGCCTCACAAGGGCAGAGTAGAGGGGGACAATCACCTCCCTCGATCTGCTGGCCACTCCTCTTTTGATGCAGACTGGGATGCAGTTGGCCTTCTGGGCTGCAAGTGCACACTGCTGGCTCATGTCGAGCTTTTTGTGCACCAGAACCCCCAGATCCTTCTCTGCAGAGCTGCTCTCAATGAGTTCTTCTCCCAGTCTGTACTCATGTCTGAGATCGCCCCAACCCAGGTGCAGCACCTTACACTTGGACTTGTTGAACCTCATTAGGTTCCCGTGGGCCCACTTCTCAAGCTTGTCCAGGTCCCTTTGAATGGCATCCCTTCCTTCTATCGTTTCAACTGCACCACTCAGCTTGGTTTCATCTGCAAATTTGCTGAGGGTGCACTCGATCCCACTGTCTACGTCATGGATAAAGTTATTAAACAGTACTGGTCCCATGAATGATCTCTGAGGTACACCACTCGTCACCAGACTCCACTTGGACATAGAGCCATTGACCACCACTCTCTGGGTGCAACCTTCAAGCCAACGCCTTATCCACTGAATGGTCCACCCATCAAATCCATATCTCTCCAACTTGGAGATCAGGATGTCATGTGGGACAGTGTTAGAGGCCTTGCAGAAGCCCAGGTAGATGACATTGGTCGGTCTTCCTTTGTCAACTGATGCAGTCACTCCATCATGGAAGGTCACCAGATTGGTCAGGCACTATTTACCCTTGGTGAAGCCATGCTTGCTGTCTCGATTCACCTCCTTGTCTTGCACGTGCCTTGACATTGCTTCCAGGAGGATCTTTTCAATGATCTTCCTAGGCACACAAGTTGAGGCTCACCGGTCTGTAGTTCCCCAGGTCCTCCTTTCTACCCTTTTTAAAATTGGGAGTGATGTTTCCCTTTTTCCAATCACCAGGGACTTCGCCTGACTGCCAGGACTTTTCTAATATGATGGAGAGAGTCTTTGCAACTATATCAGCCAGTTCCCTCAGGACCCTGGGATGCATGTCATCAGGCCCCATAGACTTGTATTTGTTTAGTTTAATCAGGTGGTCTCGAACCTGCTCTTCACTTACAGTGGGTGGGACTTTGCTCCTACAGCCTCCACCTATGGGTTCAGGGAAACAAAAGACTTGGGAATCCTGACTGGCAGTGAAGACTGAGGCAAAGGAGGAAAGGGTAGATGTGGTACTTTGGGACATAGTTTAGTGGGCAATATTGATGGTAGGGGGATATTTGGACTAGATGATCTTAGAGGTCTTTTCCAACCTTAGTGATTCCATGATTCTATGAAACCAGGGATTTAAAGAAATTCACCATTCACCAGGCAATACAGTAATATTATGGAGTGGCAGCACTGTATGCTATTGTGTTGTTAATGTGATTGAACTGTATTGGAATCATATTTTGCTAAGTGTAACTTACATTTGTATTGTGATTTTAGTATACTTTATATCACTCTGCTAAATCAGAAATTCCATGTAACAGCAACTATCTTCAAATAAGTAAATTTAATATTAAACATTACACCCTCCATGCATGGAATATCTAAAAGAACCTAGTCAGAGAGTATTGTACTCTGACAATTAGAATTAGATGCTTATTTCCTACTTTAGAGACTTACTAATTCTAGTCCTCTAAGGCAACCATTAAAATATATGGATTGATTCCACAATAGATATGATACCGTTTTCAAAACTGAAATAAAAGTTAGGACCTACAAATATAAGAAATTCAAAGTATAAGAAAAATTCTGTTTCAACTTCTACTTACATTTGCTGTTCATTTCAAAATGAACACAGTCTGAAGGTATATTGTCAGCCTAATTAGTCTCTTCAAATTTTCTTTCACTGCTTATGTACCCTAAATATTATCTGTCACTTATATGGAACGTCCTATGATTATTAGCTTTCTTACCACTGAAAATACAATATTGCATATTTGGGACACTGAGAACCCATGCGATACAAGAGAGTTTTTACTGTACTTTGCACCACTGTAATGAAATATGCACATGCAAATAATAAAAGTGATATATTGGGAAAGCAACTAGCTCTACAGGACAGCAGATTGCATGGGAAAACATGAACCCTGTATGTGGTGTTTATAAATCAGAATGCTTTGTGATAATATAGTATCAGAGCAAATATGAGCAGACCTAATTCATGTACCAGTAGCTTTCTAGCTGCCTAAATTGCATCAGCAAAATTTTAAGTTTGTCTTGATTCACTCACATATACAGGGTTCTGCTAGATAAGGATCCTCAGACTACTGTGCAGATAAATCTCACCCCAGAGCTCTGTTGTGACTAAGGCCAAGTTCCAATGACTTTAAATGGAACCTTCATGATGCTTTTCAATGTCTTCTGCACTTTTGTCAGTGAGAGACTTCCATTCATGCCAACCTGACAAATGGAGTCTGGAATGATATAATCATTTTCATAGCTAATATAAAAGTTCCAGTGGAGGCCATGGAAGCTTTTGCCACAGTTCTAATAACCAAATAAGTTAACTTAAAATAATGGGCAACACCAAAAGGTCATCCTCTCCTTCCATCATTTTTCTCAACT
>MU011579.1:67482-78186 GCA_011074415.1 Stictonetta naevosa
GGCAACAGACAAAAAATTTCAACAGATCTATATACTACATTCTTCAGGGCAGCTGAATTTCTTGGAGCCAACCTTTAGGCAGCCCTCGGGGTCCAATGTTAAATTCCACATTGCTATTTTATCAGAATTTGGCCACAAGAGAGTAGATACATAGCATTCAAGGCCAGGTTTAATCGCATATATAGTTGATCTATAACAAATAGGATTTAACTTAAAATGCTTTAAAAAAAAACACTTTACAAATTGAAATCTGTTTTCAATTATATGTTTGCCTTCTTAGCAGCCATGTTCTTTCAAGATTAGTCCTTGTTTGTATAGAAGATGTAATTGTACAAGACACAAGAATACTTGCTTGGTACTATTTACCTCATCACCAGGACTGCAAAAGAAAAGGGAAAGAAAGGAAAGGGGAAGAAAATAAAATATAAAACAGAAGTTCTAGGGCATTATAATTTGTATGAATTGCATGGAGGGCTTCCCTTGGTTGCACTTCCCAGTGTTCACTGCTGTCATTATACTTCATGAAAGTACTTTTGGCCAGTTTGCATCTGTGAGCTTATGTCAGAGGAGAGTAAGGGCTTGAACAGAACTAACAAAAGAACAAGAAAAAACATCAGCAATTAACAGCAATTAACTCTCTCTAGTAATAAACTTACTGTAAGATTTTAAATGATCATAGGCTTATGTTTTGGGAAACAAACACACTCATACTAGATACACTACCATCCTTGAAGTAGCCTTTACGTTCAAGTTATTAAGCATATGTTTCTGCCGCATATGCATGCACACACACAAAAGCACCATACAGATATGTATACAAAAATATAATAAAAAGAATTGCTTTGTTAGAAAAAAACAGAAAATAAAAGAGTTGTAGCCACTATATACTTACTACTTAGTTGAATCTGATAACTGATATTCCCGTCGTCTGTCATAACATTCCTGGATTCCAGGGTCATTCCATAAACTTCTTATTGCATCTACATAGGGGTTCCCAAAAGTTGACACCTTTTCTACATCGACTTCTCGAACTAACTGTGCATGAACCTAATTTGAAACAAAGAAAACAATAAAATTTACTTCATTTTCTATGTTTACAAAGAGTTCATGTGCAGTGAAAAAGATTAACAGGAATAATTTTTCAGACTGGCCATTTCACCAATGTGAGGTTATGAATGAATGATGATAAGATGTGTTCAGACTAAGAAAAATAGTAATAGGGATGATATTACGCAAAAAGGAGAATTAATGTATGTATATATGGGCCCTTATTTCAGAATAAACTTATCCTAATCCAATATTATTTAGCTGAAATGAATAAAATGTTCACATTAAAAAATATATTTAAGCTAATTTTAAAGAAAGCTTTCATTTTTCAGATATGATTTTAGTGCATATAAAATACCTGCTTTTTAATGATGTTAGCTTGGCAGAGTTAAACTGATGGAAGTACAGAGAATGGGGAGGAGGATATTTGCCTTTCAAATAGATTCATTTAAAAAAAAAAGTTTTAATGTTACCACAAACATAACAGAAGTTACTATTAAAAAAGAAAAGCTAGATTCTTAGAAATGATTACTAGTTACTTTTTAAAAGTCTTCATAATTTACAGTACAAAGTAATCTCTTCAAATAGGGAGTTGTTCTTATTAAAGAAATTTATCCTGCTAACAAACATACAACCCCTCACTCCCCCTTTTTAGATGGCCTGGGAGAATGATGCTACTACTCCTTACTTAACAAAACTTTATACCTGCAACTAGTTTACTCAAGCAGAAATCAAGAACTCCAAGTTCAACATGAAAAATGTGCATCCTAGAGATATGGAGAACATATGTTCTAATTATTAGAACCCAAGTCTGCAACTTCTAAGAAAGTATATTTTCTTCTGGAACATCATATCCACCCATCCTGAATGTCTGGACAAATCATGAAGGGTCTCTACCATCTCATCGCAAATAACAAGAAATGTTATTCTACTAAGCACATACCAAAGTTCTTGTGAAACAGGAAGATTTGTTTTATTTTTGGAGAAGATCATATATTTGTTCTCAAACTCAATTATGCATTCTTTTGGCTTTGTATTCTTCCCAAAGAACGATGCCCCAAGTATTTGTTCAATACTTATGACAAAATGATATAGCAATATATTCAGATATTGTTATTTTTTAAAAATTATTATTCTTGAGCTCTGAAATTATGGCCAGCTAGGCCAGCAAATAGGTCTGTTTCCATATTCTCTCCATACATACACCAACCTTTTGGAATCTTACAACAGAGGTTACAGTCAATGCTGGAGCAAGCTTGGAAAAAAGTTCAAACTTTTATATTGCTTTGATATTGTCTATGCAATTTTTCCAAGCTAGCTTTCTAGCCTAAAAGAAGTATTTATGAGGGAGACACGCACAGTCTATTTCAAAATAATTTCTTCTTCTGATCTGTTATGGTTTAACCCAGCTGGCAGCTAAGCACCACAGAGCCGTTCGCTCACCCTCCCCCCTCCCTCTATGGGATAGGGGGAAAGAATTAGAAAGAAATGAAAACCTGTGGGTTGAGATAAAGACAGTTTATTAGGACAGGAAAGAAAGGATAATAATAATAATAATAGTACTACTATTAATAATGTGTACAAAGAAGTGATGCACATTGAAATTGCTCACCACCCAGCCTATCCCCGAGCAGCTGCCCCACCCCACCCCGGCTAGCCACCCCTATATATTGTTTAGCATGACGTCAGATGGTATGGAATATCCCTTTGGCCAGTTTGGGTCAGCTGTCCTGGGTCTGTCCCCTCCCAGCTCCTGCTGCACCCCTAGCCTGCCCGCTGGCAGGACAGAGTGAGAAGCTGAAAAGTCCTTGGCTTAGTGTAAGCACTGCTCTGCAACAATTAAAACATCAGTGTGTTATCAACATTCTTCTCATCCTAAATCCCAAACACAGCATCATACCAGCTACTAGGAGTAAAATTAACTCTATCCTAGCCGAAACCAGGACATGATCTTAAATCCACAGAAGAAAGCCATATGATTGAGATGCAGTAGGCAAGGTTTTTTTCATATCAATGGTTTGTGTGGACTAGCCCATTTTAAGATGCCAATTTTAAGATGCCCATTTAAAGAATCTCTATCGCATGGAAAAATACATCTTAGCAAATATTTTCTGTTTTGTAACAGGATTTCCCAAACCTATATGAAAAGGACTGTGGTTGTAGTGTTTGGTCTGTCAGTAATTACTATCACTGTGCTTGATGATTCTGGATGGTATAATTTACATAGGCTGCATAATTGACAGCAATAGCATGAGATCCAAACAGTCTGGGAGCTGAATGGAAGTCTGTTGTCCTGGTTTCAGCTAGGACAGAGTTATTTTTCCTCCTAGTAGCTGGTAGGGTGCTATGTTTTGGATTAGGATGAGAAGAGTGCTGATAACATGCTGATGTTTTAATTGTTGCAGAACAGTGCTTACACCAAGCCAAGGACTTTTCAGCTCCTCGCTCTGTCCTGCCAGCAGGCAGGCTAGGGGTGCAGCAAGAGCTGGGAGGGGACAGACCCAGGACAGCTGACCCAAACTGGCCAAAGGGGTATTTCATACTATCTGACGTCATGCTAAACAATATATAGGGGTGGCTAGCTGGGGTGGGGGGCTGGCTGCTCGGGGTTGGGCTGGGCATCGGTCAGCAGGTGGTGAGCAATTGCATTGTGCATCACTTGTTTTGTACACACTATTATTATTATTATTATTATTATTTCCTATCTTAATAAACTGTCTTTATCTCAACCCATAGGCTTCACTTCCCCATTTCTCTCCCCCATCCCATAGAGGGAGGGGGAGGGTGAGCGAACAGCTGCGTTGTGTTCAGCTGCCGGCTGGGTTAAACCACAACATCTGTACAAAAAACCATCATCACGACAAAGAATTTGTCTCTCGTCTTGAGAGGACTACAAATCCAAAGTGATTAATTTCTTGAGAATGTAGCTCTTGCTTATAGCAGTAACAATTATTTAAGACGGTCAACAAAAGTCATGAGCCATTTACAGGTTCAGATTCTGATGACTTGTAATCTTCAGCTGTGGTTCATACAAATACCTTGCCTTATTGGGCTGTATAGCAAGATGTGCAGCTTTGGAGGAAATCTTCATCTAGCCTTTGCCCTTTTCCTTTTCCTTGGACCTACTAAATCAAGAACAAATGCAAAAATAAAGGCTTTCCTGCAAACCTGCACATATTTGAAACAGGTGTAACATTCAAGGAGATTAATACTAGGCTATATTTCACTGTCTTGAACATGTAGTAGGTTGAAGATGTGTTACGTAACATGTCAGAAAGCAGAACTCTGATGATCAGTCCAAGGTAGGAAAGTAGATTTACATAACAGCCTGAGAGAACTATTTTGGAAGAGAACTGTAGAGAGGTAGTTGTTTCCTTTGAGCAACCATGAAGCACAGAATGGATCAGGTTAAATAGGGAAGAGGTTTCATGGTGTGCTATACTTAAGAATTGTATTTAAATTAATAAAATACATTGTGACATGCTGGAAGGAGGCTTGGTACAATGCTAATCATCCTGCAGTTACTGAAAAAGGTGAATGGGGTATCAAAACTGCCTAAATACGAATATTTCATCCTTTCCTATTTTACATTCTAAGTTCTAAATAGGCAAAATAGTATATCCTCTTTGAAAAAGAATTCCACGGAAACATAACAGAATCTAAAAATTTGAGTTTGCAGAAAATATTTTTGTTGTTACTGTTCATTGTCAGTAAAATGCTTTGAATAATCAGTCCTAACCCATGACCCATGGGCACTACAATAAAACAATAATGATTTAAACAAAATATTTTGTGACTTCATTCGAAAATGACTCAGTAAAAAATGTACTGTTATACTCTACTTATAATACTTTTATATAACAAATCACTGGAATAATAGAAGAAAAGTCATGCCTACACCTGATTATTTTTTTAAATAGAGCTTAGAGAAAGCTTAGATAGTAGCTGAATATAACAGAAATTTATTTCTAAACTGAAATCAGTGCCCCGAATTTTCCTGATTTCTTATTTACTTTTAAGCTGCATCAGACATGAAAGACAACAAACACTATTACATTGCTGCCATTGCTATGGAGCTGCAACCAAAACATTCAAGCAAGCTGTTATCTAGGAATATATCGCTATCTATATAGATAATACAAAAAGCTTCTGAAAATTGCATTTTAAAGGTCATAATATCACTAATAATATACTCCTTGAAAAAAATCCTTTTCAGTTACAGAGCAAGAGAAGCACCATGAAACACAACTCATTCCTCTAGCAGATTTCTCTTGCAGGTGTTAGACACACAATGTGAGCCATGCCAAAGGAGGAGAGAGGGGAGGTTAGGTGCACAATTCAAATACAGAATCAATATTTTGATATATGTACTTTTACAGTTATCCTATTATTCTCTCCTACAGTTTTCAATCCTCTTTTTATAAGCAAAAGTTTTTATTAGCAACAAAATAAGTAGTTTTCTGATGTCACTCAGAAGAGTAAAAAGTTATCTTAGTCACTAATAACTAGTTCATCCAGTATGGGTAAGTATATAAAATACAACTTTTCCTCATTAAATGTGAGGTGCCCTTCTATAATATGGAATATATCATTTGTTTATTTAGGGAAAGGAAAGATATAAGAAGTTGCAATTACAGCAGTGCAATTTAGATACTATTTAGAAGTAAATAGGTTTAGAGGTTGTGTTGGGTCTGTCTGGGATGGAGTCACCTTTCCCTGCAGCAGCCCACACAGTGCTGTGCTCTGCACTCGTAGCTGGAACAGCACTGGTATCACTCCAGTGTTTTGTCTATTGCTGCATAGTGCTGGCACAGCATCAGAACTCCCTCCAAGCCCCCAAGAGCCAGCAGGCTGGGGGTGGGCAATTGATGGGGAGGGGACATCACCAGGGCAGCTGACCTAAACCGACCAAAGGGATATTCCATAACACCTGATGTCACACTCAGAAATAAAAGGGGGGCTCTCGTGGGGGAGGGGCTCTCCTGAACAACCGGTACGCGTTTTGAGGCCCTGCTTCCCAGGACGTGGCCAAACATCGCTCGTTGATGGGAAGTAGAGAATAACTTGTTTTCCTTTCTCTCTGTGCTTCCGCATGGCCTTGTTGTTTCTTCTGTTTCTTTTGTTTCTTTTTCTCCCCATTCCCCTTTCCCTTTAATTAAATCATTCTCATCTCAAACCTCGAGCTCTTTGTGTTGTCTTTTCTCCCCCTTCCTCTTTGAGGAGGGGAGGAGTGAGAGAGCGATTGTGGTGGAGCTCGGCTGCCCACTCGAGTAAAACCATCACAGAAGTAAATAGGTCTAGACCTAGATAGGTCTGGAGTTAAATTCAGAGGATCTGGATAGGCTGGACCAATGGGCTGAGGTCAACTGTATGAAGTTCAACAAGGCCAAGTGCCAGATCCTGCACTTGGGGCACAACAACCCCAAGCAGCGCTACAGGCTGGGAGATGAGTGGTTGGAAAGCTGCCTGGCAGAGAAGGACCTGGGAGTATTGCTTGACAGTCGGCTGAATATGAGCCAGCAGTGTGCTCAGGCGGCCAAGTAGGCCAACAGCATGCTGGCTTGTATCAGAAACAGTGTGGCCAGCAGGACTAGGGAAGTGATTGTCCCCCTGTACTTGGGTCAGGTGAGGCCGCACCTCGAGTACTGTGTTCAGTTTTGGGTCCCTCACTACAAGAAGGACATGGAGGTGCTCGAGCGAGTCCAGAGAAGGGCAATGAAGCTGGTGAGGGGTCTGGAGAACAAGTCTTACGAGGAGCAGCTGAGGGAGCTGGGATTGTTCAGCCTGGAGAAGAGGAGGCTCAGGGGCGACCTTATTGCTTTCTATAGATACCTTAAAGGAGGCTGTAGCGAGGTGGGGATTGGTCTATTCTCCCATGTGCCTGGTGACAGGACAAGGGGGAATGGGCTAAAGTTGTGCCAGGGGAGGTTTCGGTTGGATATTAGGAAGAACTTCTTTACTGAAAGGGTTGTTAGGCATTGGAATGGGCTGCCCAGGGAAGTGGTTGAGTCACCATCCCTGGAGGTCTTTAAAAGACGTTTAGATGTAGCGCTTAGTGATATGGTTTAGTGGAGGACTTGTTAGTGTTAGGTCAGAGGTTGGACTTGGTGATCTTGGAGGTCTCTTCCAACCTAGATGATTCTGTGATTCTGTGAGACTCCAAAGCTAACATACACAGACTAGTTTTGCTAATGCAAAACACACTACAGGGCAAAAAAAGGGTGTGACTGTTTTGTCACTTACTCTGCAGCTTTCATGTTTCCCATATATAAACTTCAGGTTGCCTGACTATCACTTAAGATGTTGCCTAACAAATAAAGCTACATAAATTTATCAGCATGTTTATTACTACATTTTTATAGAATATATGATTATAAAGGCCTGAATTATCACTTTTATCTCTATTCATACCTTTCTTCCCCCCAAAAAAACATATCCAAGAGTATTTCCATTAAATGAAACAACTTCTTCAACAGACACTGTTGGCAATCAGTCTCTGTAGAAAAAATTAGGTTTTCAAAACAAAACAGGGAGAAAAACAGAAATGAAGTATCCGTATGCAATTTATTCTCTACTAAAAGGAGAAACAGTAAAATGAATCAGTCTTTCTGTGACTTTGTGTCTTTCTTTCAAGATCCGGTTGGATGTGGTCCTGGGCAACCTGATCTAGTGGGTGGCATCCCTGCCAGTGGGAGGGGGGTTGGAAATAGATGAACTTTAAGGTCCCTTCCAACCCAAGTCGTTCTATGATTCTATAATTTTATGATTATGAAAAAACTTTGGTAAACTGATGAAAAGGCCCAAAAGGTATTTCTCAAACTTAAGACAAAACTATTTTCTAGTGACTAATAGATCCATTAGGATAAAATGTCAACAGTACAGGTATATACATAACTCATAATGAACTTGGTTATAGTCCTGTCAAAGAAAAATATCAACTTAAAATGGTAAAAACCATTCTATAAATATTTCTATGTTACTGACACAGAACAAAACCTGATCTGCCTATATCACTAGCCACAGAAATATTAAATGACATAACATACCACGTTACTCAAATACCCACACATAAACACGTATACATATTTTGCTACAGATCCCTGAATACATAAATACACTTTGTCTAAACAATCACTTCAATTTAGGTAAATGTATTTGTCCATATTTGAAGAAAATTTTCCTTTGTTTTTCAGGACAGCTCTTTGCTGCTCAAAGACATTTTTTCATTTTGCTATAGTGTACTATTTAAGTGTGCTATTTAGTTTTAAGAGAAGTGTTTAAGAACACTATGCCTCCAGGATGTGAAAGAGGGTAATTCTTATTTCTTTTTCTTTTCTTTTTTTTTTTTTTTTATATATTTCCCTCTCCTATTTGTTAAACTTCATTTGACAGATCAATGGACAATGAAGGCAAAGAACCGTGACGAAAATGTGGTAGCTTCCAATCATCCAATCTAATCTTGTGATTTACCATAAAGGACCAGTTGGAAGCATGTCACTAGTGGTGCACCCCAGGGTTCAATACTGGCTCCAGTCTTGTTTAACATCTTCATTAATGACCTGGATGAAGGGGAAGAGTGCACCCTCAGGAAGTTTGCAGATGAGTGTTGTAAAGGAAGGACATAGGCTCTTTAGGAAGGACAGGCAGAGGAGATGAGGAGGGGATGTTGCCCAGGAGGAGACAAGGAGGGGATGTTAATGACCAGCTGGAGTGCATGGAGCTCTGGCTGGAGATGGAGGGGCTTGTGGAGAATGTGAATCCTTGGCTGCAGTGACCATGAAATGGTTGAGTTCAAGATCCTGAGGGCAGTGAGGAAGGTGCACAGCAAGCTCAAAACGCTGGACTTTGGGAGAGCAGACTTTGGCCTCTTCAGGAATCTGCTTGGAAGAGTGGGATAAAGCACTGGAGGGAAGAGGGGTACAAGAAAGCTGGCTAATATTTAAGGATCACCCCCTCTGAGCTCAGGAGCGATGCATTCCAACAAAGAGGAAGTGAGGCAAAAACACTGGGAGGTCTGCATGGATGAATGAGGAGTGTCTGGTCAAGCTCAAGCACAAAAAGCAAGCCTACAGAGGGTGGAAGCAAGGACAGGTAACCTGGGAGGAATAAAGAGACATTATACAAGCAGCCAGGGATCAAGTTAGGAAAACTAAAGCCCAGACAGAATTGAATCTGGCCAGGGACATCAAGGGCAACATGAAGGGCTTCTACAAGTATATCAGTGATAAAATGAAGACTAGGGAAAATGTGAGCTCTCTCCTGAAGGAAACGGAAGACCTGGCTACCAAGGATATGGAGAAGGTTGAGGTATTGAACAACTTTTGGCACTTTTTGCCTCAGTCTTCACCAGCAAGTGTTCTAGCCACACAGCCCAAGTGGCAGAAGGCAAAGGAAAGACTGTGAGAATGAAGAACCTCCCACTGTAGGAGAAGATCAGGTTTGGGACTGTCTAAGGAACCTGAATGTGCACAAGTCCATGGGACCTGATGAGATGAATCTGAGGATCCTGAGGGAACTGGAGGATGAAGTTGCTAAGGTACTATCCATCATATTTGAGAAGTTGTGTGCACTGGTTTCAGCTGAGATAGGGTTAATTTTCTTCATAGTGGCTGATATGGTGACATGTTTTGGATTTAGGAGAAAAATAATACTGATAACACACTTATGTTTTAGTGGTTGCTGAGCAGTGCTTTCTCCTATTTTACACTCATCAAGGGTATTAAGAGCTTTATAGCAGGCTTCATATCCTAGCACCTGTTTTTAAGGAATGATGTTCAATATTAGTATTGTAAGTAATGGCATTTTTTCCACAATACTATTTTTATATAGTAATATAGTTGGGGTTATTAAAGAGACTTTTATGCAAACATACTCAAATTTTCATTCAATTTTCAAGTGAAAAAGAGGCTGTACATGACAAAAACTCAAGAATCTATTGGTTCAGTCAACCATTGCAATACAATAGTGAGTGCATTTAAAAAAAAGAAGTCTATGTGAATTCTCACCTAAGAACTGCACATGCACAGAAGTCCTCCTGAGCCTCATTCCTGTACAAAGCCTGAATGAATCTTACACAAGAGCTGCTACCTGTGGGAAGTCCATGCAGGAACAGTACAGGAAGGACTGTATCCCATGGGAAGGACCCCATGTGGGAACAAAGGAAGAGTGTGACAATGCAGTCACTGGTCCCAGCCAACATGAGTTCATGAGGGGTAGGTCCTGCCTAACATATTTGATTTCCTTTTCTGATAAGATCACCCAGCTAGTCGATCAAGGGAAACCAGCTGATGTGATCTTTTTGGACTTCAGCAAGGCTTTTGACACGGTTTCCCATAGGATCCTACTGGACAAAATGTCCAGCATACAACTTAAAAACATCATACGTTGGGTGAGCAATTGGCTGATGGGCAGGGCTCAAAGGGTTCTGGTAAACGGGGCTACATCAGGCTGGCGGATGGTCACTAGTGGGGTCCCTCAAGGCTCCATTTTAGGGCCAGTCCTCTTCAATGTTTTTATAAATGATTTGGATGTAGGACTAGGTGTTTTGAGCAAATTTGCCGATGACACCAAACTTGGAGGAGTTGTGGACTCGGATGAGGGTGGAAAGGCCTTGCAGAAAGATCTGGACAGATTGGAGAGCTGGGCAATCACCAACCG
>MU011579.1:83186-107203 GCA_011074415.1 Stictonetta naevosa
CGGTTGGTGATTGCCCAGCTCTCCAATCTGTCCAGATCTTTCTGCAATGCCTTTCCACCTTCTAGTGTTTTGCCTGTCTATAGATCGGTCAGGACATTATTAATCGGATTAAAGAGAGCATAGCTGAGGGGAAGGAATTAATTAGAAGTTCTGTGTTAGTTTTGCTCCCATCTAACACTGTTCTTGGAGTTACTGAATCTTTAGCAAAAGCACAGTAGCCTCACAGTCACTCTAATGTATGTTGGTGATTAGTGAAGTGAGGGCCTATGCCACAGTTAGCAACTGTCAGTCTGTACATTCAGGTATGCTACATTTACCACCCCCAACCAAACTCTGGAGGTACATCGGAAGTAGTAGGAGAATTGTACAGTATAAGACGCCTTCCTTAATCTGAATAACTGCAAATCCTACTTGGAAATGTTATTAGAAGGTGACAAATTTTTAAAAGGCTGGGAAGCTGTAAATGATAGGTACATGGATCTGCCACTTTGTGCTTTGCTACACTTTCCTTCATATTATTATTTTGATGATATATATATATTTAAATGAATGATTTAAATACACTGTGCTGGTTTTGGCTGAGATAGAGTTAATTTTCTTCATAGAAGCTCATATGGTTCTATGTTTTTCATTTGTGACTAAAACAGTGTTGATAACATACCAGCAAGTGTTCTAGCCACACCACCCAAGTCACAGAAGGCAAAGGCAGAGAGTGGGAGAATGAAGAAATGCCCACTGTAGATCATCTTTGAGACAACCTAAGGAACCTAAAGGTGCACAAGTCCATGGGACCTGATGAGATGCATCTGAGGGTCCTGAGGGAATTGGCAGATGAAGCTGCTAAGGTACTATCCATGATATTAGAGAAGTCATGGGAATCTGGTGAATTTCCCACTGACTGGAAGAGGGGAAACATAACCCCATTTTTAAAATGCGAAAAAAGGAAGACTCTGGGAACTACAGGACAGTCAGTCTCACCTCTGTGCCTGGCAAGATCATGGAGCAGATCCTCCTGGAAACTACACTAAGGCACACAGAGGTGATTGGTGACAGCCAACATGGCTTCATGTGGTGTTTTTACTCAGCTGGGCAGCTGAACTCCACCACAACCATTCTTTCAATCCCCCTCCTCAAAGGGAAAGGGGGAGAAAATATGATGAAAAGGGCTCAAGGACTGAGATAAGGACAGGATCACTCAACAATTATTGTCACAGGCAAAACAGGATAAGCATAGGGAGATTAATGTAATTTATTGCCTATTACTAACATGCTAGAGCAGTGAGAAACTATAAACAAATTAAAAACATCTTCACCCCCATCCACTCTTTTCTATGTCCTCCCCCAAGCAGTGGAAGGGAACAGGGGATGGAGGCTGCAACCAGTCCATAATGCTTTGCCTTTGCCACTCCTTCACAGTCACTCTCTTCCCATGTCCCCATGTGGGGTCCCTCCCATGGGATACAGGCCTTCTCAAACTGATCTTAGGTGGGCTTCCCACGGGCATCAGATCTTCAAGAACTGTTCCAATATGGGTCCGTACCACAGGGTCCATCTGTCAGGAGCCACCTGCTCCAACACGGGTTCCACACAGGTGGCAGGTCCTGCCAGATCACCTGCTCCAGACTTGTTTTCTATAATAAGACTCTCTTCAATAAGACTTGTTCTCTAGACCCTTCACCCGCTTCCTTGTCCTTCTTTGGACACACTCTAGCACCTTGATATCCTTCTTGTAGTGAGGGGCCCAAAAATGAACACAGTATGCAAGGTGCGGCCTCACCAGAGCTGAGCACAGAGGGACAATCACTTCCATAGTCCTGTTGGCCATGTCATTTCTGATACAAACCAGCATGCTGTTGGCCTTCTTGGCCTCCTTAGCATACTGCTGGCTCATATTTAGCCAGCTATCGACGAATATCCCCAGGTCCCTTTCCACCAGGCAGCTTTCCAGCCACTCTTCCCCCAGCCTGTAGCATTGCATGGGGTTGTTGTGTCCCAAGTGCAGGACCCGGCACTTGGCCTTGTTGAACCTTATACAGTTGGCCTCTGCCCATCAGTCCAGCCTATCCAGATCCCTCTGCAGAGCCTTCCTACCCTTGAGCAGATCATCACTCCCGCCCAACTTGGTGTCATCTGCAAACTTACTGAGGGTGCACTCGATCCCCTCATCCAGATCATTGATAAAGAATGAAGAAAACTGGCCCCAGTACTGAGCCCTGGGGGACATGACTAGTGACTGGCCTCCAACTGCATTTAACTCCATTCACCTTTACTCTTTGGGCCTGTCCACCCAGCCAGTTTTTAATCCAACAAAGCGTACACCCATGCAAGCCTTGAGCAGCCAGCTTCTTCAGGAGAATGCTGTGGGAAATGGTGTCATAAGCCTTACTGAAGTCTAGGTAGACCACATTCATGAGCTTATATAACAATAACCATTGTTATACTGCCCCCAGGCTTGTTTCTGTCAAGCCTGGTTTTATCCCTTTCCCCGTTCAAATCTAGTTCAAAGCCCTATCAATGAGGACTGCTAACTCCTGATCAAAGATCTTTTCTCCCCTTAGAGATAGGTGAACCCTGTCCATTGCCAGCAAGCCTGGCATTTTGTAAAATTACTCTTGATCAAACCCAAATTTCTGCCGGTGACACCAGGCTCGAAGCCATTTATTTGCTGACTCTTCCTGTTCCTCACCTCATCATTCCCTCTAACTGCAGGGATACAGGAAAACACCACCTACGCTCTTGATCCCTTAAGTATTTGTTCCAAGGCCCTGAAGTCTCTTTTGATTGCCCTCGGACTTCATCTTCACCAGTGCCTACCTGAAAAATCAATAACGGGTAATAATCTGAGAGCTGAACCAGGGCAGAAAGCTTTCTTTTCACATTCCTAACCCATGCCCCAGGGAGGCAGCAGACCTCCCTATGAAGTGGGTCCAGTCTACATACTGGGCCTTCTGTTCCCTTTAGAAGGGAGTCTCCCACAACAATGACCCATCTTTTTTATTTGGTAGAAGCATTAAAATGAAGGGTGCAGGTTGACATGACCTCAGTGTCACCTCCAAGCCAGATGTACCATGTTCCTCAATACTGTTCAGACACACCTGCAAAGCTTCATACCTATTGTGCATAGGCACCTGGGAAGGTGGGGAAGTCCTTGTGTGGGCATGCCTGCCACACCATGCAGGGACTTGTTGCCATTGCCCCTTATCCTCTAATTCACTGCGTTGGTTTTACTTGGGTGGGCAGCCAAACTCCACCACAACCGATAGTAAGATTTATAGCCTATTACTAACAGGCTAGAGAAGTGAGAAACAAAGGAAAGAAACCAAAAACACCTTCCCCCCATCTACCCTCTTCCACCTCCTCCCTCCCTCCCCACCCCCCGCCTCCCCCCCCCCCCGAGTGGCACAGGGGCACAGGGAAATGGGGGTTGTGGTCAATCTATAGAACTTTGTCTCCGTCGCTCCTTCACAGTCACTCTCTTCCCCTGCTCCAATGTGGGGTCCCTCCCATGGGATACAGTCCTTCCTAAACTGATCCTGCATGGGCTTCCCACAGGCAGCAGCTCTTCAAGAACTGCTCCAAATATGGGTCCGTACCATGGGGTCCATCACTCAGGAGCACGTTGCTCCAACCTGGGTCCCCCACGGGCAGCAGCTCCTGCCAGGTCACCTGCTCCTGTGTGGGCTCCTTTCCATGGGCTACAGGTCCAGTCTGGAATCTGCACCATTGGGGGTCCTCCACAGACCACAGCCTCCATCAGGGCAGATCCACCTGCTCCACTGTGGGCTCCTTCATGAGCTGCAGTGTGGGATGCTGCTCCACCGTGGTACTCCATGGGCTGCAGAGGGACAGCCTGCTTCACCATGGTACTCACCACAGGCTGCAGGGGAACTTCAGCTCCAGTGCCTGGAGCACCTTCTCCCCCTCCTTCTTCACTGACCTTGGTGTCTGCAAGGCTGTTTCTCACTCCTCACTCTCTCTCCCAGCTGCTGTTCCTGTTTCCCAGCAGGTTTTTTTTGTTTGTTTGTTTTTTCCTTTCTTAAATATGCTCTCACAGAAGCGCAAACAACATTGCTTATTAGCTTGGCTCTGGCCAAAAGCAGGGCCCTTATCTAACATAGGGCAGCTTTTGGATTCTTCTTGTAGAATCTATCCTTATGGCCCCCTGGTTCCAAAACCTTGCCACATAAAACCCACTACAGTCAGTGCTTTCAGCCAGGTGAAGAGAAGTTAGGGAAATCCCTCTATTGAGTGTCCCTTCTGTTTGCTGGGCCTGTCTCAGAAAAGGTAGAGAACAGCTCCAGTACTCTAACTTCTGCCTCAAGCTCCCTTGTACTCCTTAGCCTATTTACCTCTTCCTGGAGCTCTGTCACTAGGTGGAGGAGTGTCTCCACCTGTGCATACCTCCCACAGGTGTGCTTATTCCTGCTGTCCTGAACTGGTGTAAGAGTAGGGCACACCCTGTGGCCTGACACAGGTGGCAGCGTATTCCCCCCTGGAACTCTGTCTGGGAGGCTGTGTTGCATGTGGGGGGTGCTAAGCTCTGAGAGGCTGTGGCCTCTCAGGTGATAGGTGATACCATTGCTCCCTAACTGAGTTGGCCAAGTTTCTGGGCCCTTAGTGTCTGCAGGGTTGTTTCTCACTCCTCGCTTTCCCAGCTGCTGTTGTGCAGCAGTTTTTTTCCTTTCTCAAATATGCTCTCACAGAGGTGCAAACAACATCTCTTGTTGGCTCAGGTCTATCCAGCAGCGGGTCCCTTTTGGAGCTGGCTGGAACAGGCACTTATCTAACATGGGGCAGATTCTGGACTCTTCTCACAGAAGCCACCCCTGAAGCCTCCAGCTACCAAAATGTTGACACGTAAATCCAGTACACTTCTCTAAGGGCAGAAGATGTGTCCTGTTTTTGGCTAGGGTAGAGTTAATTTTCATCCTGGTATGGTACTGTGTTTGGGATTTAGGATGAGAAGAATGTTGATAACACACTGATGTTTTAATTGTTGCAGAGCAGTGCTTACACTAAGCCAAGGACTTTTCAACCTCTCATATCACCCTGACAGTGAGGAGGCTGGGGGTGCACAAGAAGCTTGGAGGGGACAGAACCAGGACAGCTGACCTAGACTGACCAAAGGGGTATTCCATGCCATCTGACATCATGCTGAACAAGTAATATGGGGTGGCGGGCCAGGGTGGGGAAGACCACTGTTCTTGGAAAGGGTGGGCATCAGTCAGCGGATGGTGAGCAATTGCATTGTGCAACACTTGTCTTGTACATATTATTATTACTATTATCATTATTATTATTTCTCTTTCTTTTCTTTCCTGCTAAAATGCCTTTATCTCAACCCACAAGCTTTCCCTGCTGGGTTAAATGAGAACACTCCTTAGTCCTTTTGATGTCCAAGGTGGGGCCGGAAGGGTTGGGATAATAACAGATCTGACCAGCATGTGTTAAAACAAAATTGTTGCTAATCACAATGTTGATTTTTTTGATCTCAGGTCTGCTATGTCTGTTTTCTGAATTTAGTTACATAGCACATGACTTACTGTATGTGTTCCCTGTCATGCTGCTTATCCTTTCTGGGGGCTGGTTTAAGGTTATTTTGCTGTACCATGTCACACTGGCTTATGATATGATAAAATTACTGGTCATGATGATAAAATTACTGGTCATGAGACTAATTAGGTATTTGAACTCAGTATTACCATCACTTCTATACTTTGGAAACCATATCTCAGAAAATATTAATAATTACACATTTTACCTTTTCTCCTCAGGGAGCCAATCTATGGAGGGGACGGGGGGAATACTTTTCCCCACTTGTTCATCCTCCCTTTCTCCTTCACCTCTCCCTTCTCCTCCCAGCTAGTTACAATAGCTCTTCAAAACTTTGAATATCCTTGCGATGTTCAAACCAGCATGTTCTTATTGTTGTCTCCTGAAGCAGAGGAACTCCTACTCAGACAGGGGAGGAAGAATAAGACGAGGCAGACTACTCTGAAGTGGCTGGGCCATCAGAGGAACAGGAAGATGAAGAGTAAGATATTGTAAAAGCAACAATAACTACCCAAAGCCTATCCTAGCATGAGCTATGAGATATGTGAAAAGATTTCAGTTGTTGTCCAGGTGAACACCTTGTCACCTGGCTGTTCTGGTGCTGGGATAGCGGTGTCAATAGCCTGGAATTAGAGGGCAGGGAAACCAGACAGCCAGGATCCCTCGCTAGGGAAGGGAGCATTGACAAAGCAATTGGAAAAGGAGAACAAATCTTCACCCTCTGGAGGTATCTCCTGTCAGGCATGAAGGAAAGGTATCCCTTCAAGGAAGATCTTGTACGTCAACCAGGCAAATGGACCACCATGGAGAAGGGAATTCAGTACCTGAGGGAATTAGCCATACTGGAGGTAATTTATGATGATGTAGACAACAAACATATCTAGATGAAGTCAACTGTACACGACTCATGGGGCGGAAGTTTGTACAGAGTGCACCATCATCATATACCAGCTGATTGGCAGTAATGACCTGGAAAAACTGAGAGGAATCCACCATAGATGAATTGACTAGATGACTCTAGCAGTACGAACAAAGTCTCTTTTCTTCCCTACAGGCCTGCGTCTTGGCTGTGGAGAAGCTTATTGGTAGAAGAGGTCCACCAACTCAAAGAGAATACTTTGGAGAAACTTTCCCAAGAGGCACACCAACTTAAAGAGAATATATCTTCCTCCCCACCTGTATGAACCAGTATCTCAGCTATCAGGAACAAGCGTCCCTCTGTTCAAGAAAGAAGATATAGTGGATACACACCCCGTGCCACCCTGTGGTTTTACCTACATGACCATGGAGAGGACATGAGAAAATGGGATGGAAAATCTACCTCAGCCCTAGAGACATGGGTACATGATTTGCAAAAGAAAACATTCGGGAAAAAGGGATTCTCTGAAAAGTTTGCTGCTCCAACTTCCAGCAGGCAGTCCTGTAGACAAAGAAATGAAGATTCTGACCAGGATTAGAGGGGCCCTGCCTCCAGCCAGGAGGAGGAAAGGGACAATCGAGTTTATTGGACTGTGTGGATTCGATGGCCTGGCACGTCAGACGCACAGAAGTATAAGGCTTTAGTAGACACCGGAGCATGGTGTACTGTAATGCCATCAATCAATAAAGGGCCAGAACGCATTCCTATTTCTGGAGTGACAGGGGGATCCCAACAGTTAACTGTATTGGAGGCTGAAGTGAGTCTAACTGGGAATGAGTGGCAAAAGCACCCTATTGTAACTGGCCTGTATGCTCCAGGTCTTGCATGTGGGCAAGAACAACCCCAGACACCATTATAAGTTGGGGACTGCCCTGCTGGAGAGCAGCATAGGGGAAATGGACCTGGGGGTCCTGGTGGAAAGCGGGATGACTATGAGCCAGCACTGTGCCCTTGTGGTCAAGAAGGCCAATGGCATCCTGGGGTGTATTAGAAGGGATGTGATTACTAGGTCAAGAGAGATTCTTCTCCCCCTCTACTCTGCCCTGGTGAGACACATCTGTTCTGGACACCTCAGTTCAAGGACAGGGAACTGCTTGAGAGAGTCCAGCGTAGAGCCAGCTCCATCTTTGTGGAGCAGGAGGTGGAGCATCTCCCTTACAAGGAAAGGCTGAGGGAGCTGGGTCTCTTTAGCTTGGAGGAGACTGAGGGGAGATCTTATTAATGTTTATAAATATGTAAAGGGTGAGTGTCAGGAGGAGGGAGCCAGGCTCTTCTCAGTGACATCTAATGACAGGACAAGGGACAATGGGTACAAGCTGGAACATAGGAGGTTCTGCTTAAATATGAGACAAAACTTTTTTTTATGGTGAGGGTGACAGAACACTGGAACAGGCTGTCCAGGGGGGTTGTGGAGTCTCCTTCTCTTGAGACCTTCAAAACCCACCTGGACGCATTCCTGTGTGACCTGATCTAGGTATTCCTGCTCCAGCATAAGGATTGGACTAGGTGATCTTTCAAGGTCCCTTCCCATCCCTAACATTCTGTGATTCTGTGATAAGGCTTTAGTAGACACTTGTGCACACTGTACTGTAATGCCATCATGCTATAATGGGCCAGAACCCATCTGTATTTCTGGAGTGAAAGGGGGATCCCAGCAGTTAACTGTATTGGAGGCTGAAGTGAGCTAAACTGGGAATGAATGGCAAAAGCACCCCATCATGACTGGCTCAGATGCTCCGTGTATCCTTGGCATAGACTACCTCAGGACAGGGTACTTCAAGGACTCAAAAGGGTACTGGTTGGCTTTTGGCATAGTTGCTTGGAGACGGAGGACATTAAATCATGGAATCATCGAATGGCTCAGGTTGGAAGGGACCTTAAAGATCATCTAACTCCAACTCCCCTGCCATGGACAGGGATGCCACGCACTAGATCAGGTTGGCCAAGGCCCCATCCAGCCTGGTCTTGAACTCCTCCAGGGATGGGGCATCCACAACCTCTCTGGTCAACCTGTTCCAGTGTTTCACCACTCTCTGAGTGAAGAATTTCCTCCTAATGTCTAGTCTAAATCTATCCTTTTTTAGTTTAAGACCATTCCTCCTTATGCTATCATTATCTACCCGAGTAAAGTGTCCTTCTCCATCCTTTTTATAAGTCCCTTTTAGTACTGAAATGTTGCAATGAGGTCACCCCAGAGCCTTCTCTTCTGTAGGCTGAACAGCCCCAGCTCTCTCAGCCCATTTTTGTAGGAGAGATGCTGCAGCCCTCTGATCAATTTTGTGGCCATCCTCTAGAATTGCTCTAACAGAGCCACATCTTTCTTGTGCTGGGGGACCTAGACCTGGATGCAGTACTCCAAGTGGGGCCTCATGAGGGCATAGCAGAAGGGGATAATCACCTCTCTCAACCTGCTAGCCACTCCTCTTTTGATGCAGCCCAGGATGCAGTTGGCCTTCTGGGCTGGAAGCACAAACTGCTGGCTCATGTTGAGCCTTTTGTCTACCAGAACCCCCCAAGTCCTCCTCTGCAGGGCTCCTCTCAATGAGTTCTTCTCCATGCCTATGCTCATGTCTGGGATTGCCCTGACCCAGGTGTAACAACTTGCACTTAGACTTGTTCAAACTCATGCAGTTCACATGCGCCCACTTCTCAAGCTTATCCAGGTCCCTTTGGATGGCATCCCTTCCTTCTGTTGTATCAACCACAATTCTTTTAGTGATATCTCAGTCCAGTATTGTTGGCACCTGCATTATCACAGAAGCAGTTACCTTTTTTTGCTACAGAAAAGGGTTAAAAAAACTCAAGCTAGTTATAAAATGGCAGGTAGTTGAAAAAAATCTTTAAAAAATGTTGAAGTTACTTTCTTCCCCAAAATTTTATCGCACATTTACATTAAAAGTTCCACAAGCTATTTTTGAAAATTGTCACATTTCATTCTTCCCTATGGTCTTATTTTCATGTGCAGACTGACTCCAAGAGAATTTACAATATACAGAAAGTTTTTACACTGTTTTGAGTAGCTTTATTTTCAATCCTTTGTTTTTTGTGTTTTAAATTTTCAAAGGTCAAGGCAATATTGAAGCATTCCAGACTGACTGAGAAAGTGGAGGAAAGGAAAGGCGAAAAAAGAATCACGGGAAACCAAGAAAGTTCTCATTGTATGGAGAAAAAAAAAAAAAGTCATTAAAAAGCCTTACTGCAAAAAATTTCAATCCAGAGTTTCAACGAAACCAACTTGAAAAAATATATAAAAAATAGCATAAGGTCATCAAAGGAAACATATAAAAATATATATATTTCTTAAAAATATTGCATCCCAGAAAACACACACGATTTTATGATTATATTGTTTTTTGAATTCAGTAAAAACAAAATTGTCAAGAGCTTAAGTTACACAAGATTCTTCTTATTTGGTTGTGATATGTGCTTTATAAGAAGCAAGTTTAACTTTCAGAGCCTGGTACAGTGAATTATTCTAGCCTTAGCTTTATTACCAAATCATATATGAACATATTATGTTATGGTTTAGATAGAAATTGAGGTGTTTGGGTTTTGGTTTTTTTTGTTTGTTTTGTTTTGTTTTTTGAATGTCATCATGATTCCTACTCTTAATAAAAATTGTAACAGAAAAGAAAACCATTTCATTCCAAGCTATTCACATATTTTCAGTTTCTGAAAAAGTGGATTGATAACTTATACTAACTTTTTGCATCTACACCCAGCTCAAAAAAAATATTAGAATACACTGAAGAAAAGTGCTGTTATGTCAGAACACTGGTTAAAATACTTAGATGGGACATAAATCATGTTTATACACAACTACAAGTTGCCAATGTAATCCAAGCGTTTACTTAGTGAACCCTGCACATCTAAAAGCTATGCCTGTTTAGTACTCAGGAGATTCCTGTTTTAAACAGTCCTTGAAGGTGCCTTGAATAATTTGTGCCACCATGTTTCTCCAATGTGAAGCAACTATTTGAGCAGAACCAGCAGTAAAGAATAAACTACTGGACTACCTCAAAAATAATCATAATTGAATAAACACACTAATAGAAAGGAGCACAAAAAAATAATTTTCATTTTGTTCTAAACCTCTTCACAAATGTAAAATGACATAATGTGGCCATACAAATGGTACAGTTAGAAAAAACAAGTTTGCAGTCAGAATTTCCAAGGTCAAGATGGTGTTTTTCTATGAAATACCCAGCAAAGCCTCTGTAGATATAGATATGGACTAGATAAGAAAATATGACCAAACAAAATCCAATGGCAATATTTTTGATAGCTGTGGGTTTTTTTGTGTTTTTTTTTTGTTTTGTTTTGTTTGATAAATAGTAATACAAACATTAAAATAGCCATGAAGTGGTACAACTGGAACCACAAAGAGCACAATGGGATTCACCAGGGTTACACAACTGCTGTGTTAATACCTCTTACTCTGTGGCATGTTCCCATTCTTCTTCCACATATGGCTGTACTGGAGTCCAGAAGGGAAACAAATGTGCCTAAGACTTTTTATACTCCAGTGACAGACAGTTACTTTTTTGTACATCCTATATAATTGACAGCACTTGGTTTGCTGGTCCAAAAAATAGCTGGATAAGGACTGTAGGCAAGATACAAAGAACAAATGCACACACCAAGAGGACTCATTTATCTGCTTGTACTACCAACAACAAATACAGAAAGCATAGGTTCTCAAATAATTGGTGTATTGGGTGTATGTGGCAAGATTTTGGTAGCAGGGGGCTGCAGGGGTGGCCTCTGTGAGAAGAATCCAGAATCTGCCACCCTGTTAGATAAGAGCCGGTTTCAGCCAGCTCCAAAAGGGACTCGCTGCTGGCCAGAGCCAAGCCAATGAGCGACATTGGTTGTGTCTCTGTGTGAGCATATTTAAGAAAGGGGAAAAACTGCTGCACAAGAGCAGCTGGGAGAGTGAGGCGTGAGAAACAGCCCTGCAGACACCAAGTTCAGTGAAGAAGGAGTGGAAGGAGGTGCTCCAAGCACTGGAGCTGATGTTCCCCTGCAGCCTGTGGAGAGGATCATGGTGGAGCAGGTTGTCCCCCTGCAGCCCATGGTGTACCATGGTAGAGCAGATTTTCATGCTGCAGCCTGTGGAGGAGACCATGATGGAGCAGGTGGATCTGACCTGAAGGAGGCTGTGGCCTGTGGAGAGCCCCCACCAGAGCAGACTCCAGACTGAACCTGCGGCCCCTGGAGAGGAGCCCATGCAGGAGCAGGTGATCTGGCAGGAGCTGCTGCCCATGAAGGATCCAGGTTGGAGCAGTTTGCTCCTGATGGATGGACCCCGTGGTATGGACCCATATTTGGAGCAGTTCTTGAAGAGCTGCTGCCTGTGGGAAGCCCACGTCGGATCAGTTCGGGAAGGACTGTATCCCATGGGAGGGACCCTATGTTGGAGCAGGGGAAGAGAGTGATTGTGAAGGAGTGGCAGAGACAAGTGTTATGGACTGACTGCAACCCCCATTCCCCGTTCCCCTGTGCTACTCGGGAGGGAGGACATAGAAGAGGGTGGATGGGGGTGAAGGTGTTTTTCGTTTGCTTTTAGTTTATCACTGTTCTGGTCTGCTAGTCGTAGGCAATTAATTACATTAATCTTATTGTTCTGAGTCTGTTTTGCCTGTGACAATAATTGTTGAGTGACCTCCTTGTCCTTATATCAACCCGTGATCCCTTTCCATTATATTTTCTCCCTGAGTGAGAAAGCGGTTGTGGTGGAGTTCAGCTGCATAGCAGCGTAAAACCACCACAATTGGTCATAGATTATTAAAAAAATATATCTAAGGATAGAGGAACATAAACAATTTGGCACATAATTTACATTTTGGAAATTTTCAAGAAAAACAGAAAATTTGCCAAACGTACATGCAGTCTATTGTTAATACTCTATCTACAAGTTAGCTTACCAGGTTAACTAAAAAATGTTCCAAATTTTAACTCTACCCTGTTGGCTACATGAAGTAAAATGGAAAGTCATCAATCTGAAAAAAAATAATTATCATGACACACACACCCTTAATTGTAACAGCTTTTCCACAGTATTACTTGCCCCAGACAAGGCATACATCTCATGAACTCTCATGTACAATAGGGATTAAGAGCTGAGAAACTGAGAGACACATGAGAATTAAAGAAGTGTAAGAGGGTATTCAAAGCAACTCCCTGTCTCTGTTATCCTTTTAACCCAATATGTAGCTGTTTTGTTATACTCAAGAGTGTTCATAAAAGTGACCTGATCATAACATCATTTCCTACTTATCCAATATCACAGGCCCACCATAATATTAAATAATCTATAGAAACCAGTCAAAATGTATAAATTTTGTGGCCAAAGTTGAGTCATGCAACAGAGGTTTTGTGTTTTGATTCTGGAAAATAATATTGTCAATAGGAAATTAAAGCAAACACTGATAATGTCATACTTAGATTGTCCTTTGCCATACTCCTTTTCTGTAAATAAAACACTGGACCTTTGTCTCATGCCTCACCTTTGTATAGTCACTTAAAACTAACTAAAAACAGTTAGGCAACTGTTTTCACTAACTGAAAACAGTTAGGCATGTGATTGGACTCACATAGTGTGAATACGTGATCAACTCTAATATTCAGACTTTATGCCTGCTATGATCAAAGAGAAAAAAATGCAAGAGAACTTTCAAAGAAAGCAGACAATCAAAGTAATTATGTGCATACAGCTATCAGGCAAAGCATCCCACTATAAAAACAAAATAATAATTATAATAAAAACAAACACTTGATAAAAACAGTTGTGGATTTTTGTTGTTATTGTTTCTTAAACAAAACTCTTTTGCTTAACAATAGCCAATTTTCTAAACCAAAGCTGAACTGTATAATAAAAGGAAGCTTTCTTGCATCTTGGACTTTATGACTTTTAACAAATAGGAAGTAGAAACTGAAAAAGAGATATTGACAAAACCTTCAGAAAAAAATGGCCTGTTTTAGCTGATGATTTCTTAATTCATGGCAGTAAATCTTATTTCAAGAAAATCTTGTGAGTTAGTAGAAATGAATAATGCAGACATGATACTAAAGAGTTTTTAGTCATTTCATGTAACATAAATGGAACATAATTGGATCAGTCAGTTTCCCCCCAAAATGCTTACTGTGCATAGGAAATACTTTCTTAAAGTTTCTGAGGAATTTTAAGAAAATATTTTAATCTAAAATTATTTCAGATATCAATGCTGGATAATCTAAATACTTATCTTGCACTAATGAATGAACTAATTAGGAAGCTATTAGTGTTAACAAATATTTTACTCTAGCAAAGTATAGCTATATTTGCATATTAAATATTATATGTAATATAAATACCTATATAATTATATAGTTGCTGCTAATAAAGAAAAAGTCAGAATCATTTTCAGTGTGAAACCTCATTCATTACCTTAAAATAAACTCCAGATTTCTAACACATACAGAAGTTGCTCTGTGTGCATTTCACATTTTTATTGTCAGAAAGCATTCTTACATGAATGTTTCCTTTCAGACACACAATATGCTTTCTAAGCAAAATAACTATGGGACAAACAGATCTGAAGAAAAAGAAACAAAAAAAATGCTAAAAACATCTTCCTATAGTCATGGTCCTTTAACTACTGCATGAACGATCTCAAAATCTACAAGAATCTGTAAGCAAGCATTTCTACCACCCATTCTCCCCACTACCAGATGCAGTAAAAAGATAAAAAATGGACATCACACCCCATACACGTGATTTTGTATACAACTTACCACTTCCTGTTAGCAAAAGGCAGTTAATCAACAAAATGTTATATTTTTTAAAAATTAAGCAATAATGCACTGCTAACATTGAGTTTTCAAAATTATGTCTACAGTATTCTGTATCTGTCATACATGCTCCATAATCAAAGTCCTACTCTTTTCAGAATTAAATGTTAACACATGCATAAACCTAAATGTGATTAATTCATTGAATTTTTTGGTCTTGCAGCTGTTTCTAAAATGTGAAAATTTAAGTAAGGTTGCATAACTGAAGGCTGAGACAGTCTTCTCTTTTCATATAGGTGAAATTACTTATAATTTTATTGGGAAGTTGAAGAATATTTGCTTGTTTATTGATATGTTTCTTAAAAATACAGATATTCTCAGCATTTCAAGCAACCTTGCTAACCTACCTTATCTCTGATACATAATCATTTTCCTATACTTAGAAAAAAATCTAAAAGTCAATTCTGTTGGAATAACATATGAAATAGTAATGCAGAACATAACAGAGGAAACAAGTAATTTACAAATTCATTGGAGTAATACTGACAAATGCAAGAAATCTCTGCTCTAACCAAGGGGTAAACAAATGAGTGAAATAGTAGGAGGAGGACAGAATATAAGTTAACACATTTATAAAAAGATTATTTTTTTGGAAGTTTGATTCAAATATAATGGAAAACAAAAACAGTAGAGAGTAGGACAATATGGTAAGGTCACAGGTAAATAGATAAGGACTTTATAAGGTTAAATGTATAAAGACTGGAGATAGGCAAGCTGGGCATCAGAGGAGTAAATGACTGACAGAAGGAGACTTAAAATAGAAGAAAACCAGTTGGAGAGAGACTGAGATCTATTTAGCATTGTGGAAGTCCTTACCAACATTCTTTATGAAGCACTGAGGAAGAAATTGTTCATGGCTTTATTGGAGCCCCCCTAAAGATCTTTGATGAACGTCATCATGGGAGGAAATGTAAAGCTATTGGGGAGCCAGGTTTTACCTCACGTCAAACAAGGCTCCTGAAAAAAAAAAGTCATCTTTAATTCTTTATCTGAATAAAAGTTAATTGATTACGATACTTGAAATCTTACTATGCTCTCTTCCATGTTGGCTGGCTTTCAGGTATTCTATTTCTTGCCAAAAAATTGCATCAAAAGCTTCACATTATTTGAAGCATTTAACAGTCTGCAAAACTTCTATTTACTAGGTAATTTTTCTTTATTTTTATGTGTCTGGAGTAAGACATCTGAGAGTACTAGGATGTGCTGAATGCTAACTAACATGAGTAGTATAAATCCCTTTTTCCTGCAACCTGCTTTTAAGCTCTCTTCTTCAAGTATGAGACACTGAAGAATACTACTGTTTGTGCGGATGGCACAGTTCAGTTTTCTCCATCTACCTGAAGAGGCACTTTATTATGTGTGTTACAAACCAATAAGCTATTCTTTAGAAGCATTTCATTTCAACATCCTCAGAATATCCTTCTTTCACAAAAGACAAAAACTACCATACATACTACATCATCTGAGAGTCAATGGATCTCACACACAATTAGCACACTGCTGCTTGGTATTCAGTCCTTCACATTATTTGCATATCAGGTGAGGTAGGAGGGAGGTCCTTTTCTCCAACTTATGTTTGCTGAACATCAAATGTCACCGAAGAGATCCAAAACATTTAAAACTCAAAACTGTTCACTTGAGATTTATGTAATCTGACTCCATACTTGCTCCTAGTATCTTACTTTTGTCTGTTTGTTACAATAGATTCATCCGACTTGAGGTAAAAAAAAAAAAAAAAGCTATCAACAAAGTAAACTTGGCCTTGAAGAGAACATCAGTAAGATTTTGGACTTTAAAAGCATTTTCCCATACTTGCTTATTTTCATTTTTAAACATTCCCTATAGGGAATAGGCTTAAATACAGAAACAACTTCATCAGTGGAACTACTCTTTGAAACTTAGAGCAAACTTCTTTGTCTACACTAAGTGTTGATTTTATGTTTTCAGTCTCTCTGTTCTTGTAGCTTACTCACATTGGGTAACTTGTTATGACTATTTAAGAAGTCTCACAGGAAATTCTTGGCATCATATTCAATTAAGATTTCCTGCCTGTTAACCACTAATGAATGACAACTTCCAGACAGTCTATAAGAAGAGGTAACTGTGTTCTAGAAATTACACTGAAAAGGTACAAAAAGGGGTAAAACTGATAGTAGTTCTTTAGTACAAGAGTAGATTTATTTAGTAGAACTTTTGTAACAACAGGAGAGAATTTTTTTTTTTTTAAAAAAAAACATCCTTCAGCAATATTAGACATGAAAAAAGATAGAACAGGAGAAATGGGAACTACATTACCTAGAATAATGGCTTCTAAGCCACTATGGACAACACTGGGAATGTCAGAATCACAGAATGGATAAGGATGGAAGGGACCTTTGGAGGTCATCTGGTCCAATCCCCCTGCTCAAGCAGGGTCACCTAGAACCAGTTGCTCAGGACCATGTCCAGCTGGCTTTTGAATATCTCCAAGAATGGAGATACCACACCAAAGTTAAGTCAAAAGTTAAAAAAATAATTACAGTTAATGGTTTTCTTCATTCAGAATTAATTAACTTGGGTGGACTGACAGAAACATAGATACACAGGTCAAAATTCTAAAAAGATGGTTTTAAAAAAGATTTTTAAATATATATTTTAGATTTTAAAAATGTGTATGTGAATGTTAGTGCTTGTACATGAGTTACTATTGTGCACTCAAAAATTTTGCAGACGGGCAATTTTGAGAAACACAAAGAACACCCTAAGGCTTTTCTATATTTTATAAACTGCTTCTCCAAAATTCAATATGCATATAAAAACTTCACAACTTATATTTAAAAAATAATGGAAACACAGTAACATTTACTCAAAAGGAAACTAAAAAAAACAATCCATAAGCCACCATTTCCTTAGAGAAGAGATCACCCTCACCTGTTATCTTAAACGTCAATAGAGCTCACATTCTGCAGTTAACAAGAGAAATGTTTTACGTGATACAGTGCCCTACCATCAGTAATCAGACATTACAGTTTAAACACTAACATTTACGTTTCTCAATTGACTTTCACTGTTCTGATAATAAATCTTTCAAAGAACTTAGATTGTCATAATATAGGACAAAGCATTTCAGAGTTTGCTGATTTAATTATATTGGTGACTATGAAGCCAACACAGTACTGGAAGAACTAACTGCCTTAACTTAAAACTTGCTCCTTTCTATGCTGATATTAAAATAATCCAGCCTAGATGTCGTTGTTTTACACTGTACAAAGATTCCAACTGCCTACTTAACTGAACTTTTTGAATTTGATAAAAGGGTCACTTCACTCCCATTTCTTTAGGCACAGCCATATAAGTAGCAGCTTGAGCTGTAGGTTTCTAAGCTATTGTGCAAAACAAGTACTGTACAAAGAATATGCTGTTACTCAAACTTTGAGATACTATTTCCAGAGACTGAATTTCCTGACATGATATTCAATTTCATAGGAAGTGCCTTTTCTGTGTTTTTTTGGGTTCCAGGGTTGGGTTTTTTTTAAATGGAAAAAAAAAAAAGTTAAAAAAAAAGTAAAAAAAAAGTTTGTATTTTTTAATTCCCCTGAATTAAAAAAAATCCCGCTGAGTTTATAAAGGAACTGCATCTAGAACCTGTCAGCTTTGGCACTTTACTCCACACATAGCCCTATTAGAACTGATGGGAATGCTTGTGAAGTAGCTGAGCACAAAGATAGACTTTCTCACTTTCAAGAAAGTTATTTTTATATATAAAAAGTGAACAGCTATAACTAGAAAGGTCTGGTCACATGTATACAGATATGCCGCATCTAACATTCACTTCAACTATATAAAAATATTCTATATAAATTCAACACTCAATAACTATAGAATATATACTCTGTAGCATAATACAAAGATTTATAATGGACTTCCATATAGTACAGCAAAGAGACGGTCAATACCAATACAGAAGAAAAATGTGCACTTCACAATCAATTAACATTTAAAGTCAGTTTGATAGGAAATTCAGTGCTTTATGTACAGTAAAAACATGGAGCTGAAATACACATACAAATGCAATTTCCTTTTTAATACTAGTTATATGAGTTATACATTTGATTTTGATTTCTGAGGGGCAAGGGGAAATCAGACAGCTCAAGAATACAATTAGACTAGGAGGTTCAGATCAGCATTCTATTTAGGACAAATTTTTCAAAATTTCCAAACATTTTCATAAGCTCAAAATCCCAAAAACACATTAAAGAAAGTTACCAATGCTGATTTTGACAGGACCTGCCTAACTTGCCACTGTATAAACCCAGGCTCCTGCAAGATTCTTTGGTTACCATACCATTACATCACAATGTGGTAATCAGCTGCAATGACTTTGGTGGACATAAATGGAGAAACTAAGCCTTCGCCTGATAATAAGCTTCACTTTTCCTACTTCTAAATAAGATCCCTTCAAACATACACTGCAGATCAATTCTAATAATTAAACTTCATATATGTAAACACAAAAGACTTCTGTACTGGGTCTGGCTGGGATGGAGTTAACGTTCCCTGCAGTGGCCCATGCAGTACTGTGCTCTGCACTTGTAGCTAGAACAGCATTGGTATCACACCAATGTTTTGTCTATTGCTGAGCAATGCTGGCACAGCATCAAGAATCCCTCTAAAATCCCCCAGAGACAGTAGGCTGGGAGTGGGCAAGAAGTGGGGAGGGGACATCACCAGAACAGCTGACCTAAACCAACCAAAGGGACATTCCATACCATATGATGTCAGACTCAGCAATAAAAGGTGGGAAAGGGGAAGGAAGGGGGGTGTAGAGAGGGCTCTCATTATGAAGACATATGTCTTCCCAAACAACCGCTATGCATATTGATACCCTGCTTTCCGAGATGTAGCAGAACATCGCTCATTGATGGGAAGTAGAGAATATTTTATTTCTCACATTGTGCTTCTGCACGGCATTTGCTTGTTTTTTTCCCTCTTCCTTTTCTCTTTAATTTCAGACATTGGAACGTGGTGGCATCACTGTCCCTGGGGGTGTTTAAGGAAAGGCTGGATGTGGTGCTTAGGGACATGGTTTAGTCGGTAACATTGGGATTAGGGGAACGACTGGACCAGATGATCTTGGAGGGTTTTTCCAAACTTAAAGGATCTATGATTCTATGATTCTATCCTTATCTCAATCCGAGAGACTTTTTTTTTTTCTCTTCCCAGCATACTCTCTGCTCCCCCTCTTCTTCTGAAGAGGGGGAGTGATAGAGTGGTTGTAATGGAGTTCAGCTGCCCAGCAAGATAAAACCACCACAACTTCTATCAACATACTTTTTTCATCTTGCCTGTCCTAGTTAACAGAAGCTTACTTCCTTATTGTCAATTTATGTGCTTTTAGATAGCTTCTGATATTTAAGCAAATTATAAAAAAAATACAAGTATAATTTTCATCCAGGATTACTAAATAATCATTAAATCTCCTTTCACAAGATTCAAAGAAAGGCAAGCCTTTCACTCATAAGAGATCTTAATCTCTCCATCTGACAAAGTTACTGAGAGTCAGTAGTAAGAGTCAGTAGTAAATATCAGGAACAGTTCTCAGGAACTGTTCTCAAAGACAGAGCACACCAATGGAAAGGAACAGGAGATACAGCCATGTAATCCTTTGCCTCCCCATGCAAAAAATATCACTTGTATTAAGTGCTTCACCCTCTTTCATGGAAACTTTAAAATATGTCATTCATCTTTCTTTCAGAAAGCTAATATTTAAAAAAAGTGAACAAAGTCAGGCTAACCAAAGATAAAACTTACAAAATGCTTTAAAGGTATTTTCTTTTTCTAAATTTCAGCGATATCATCACTTTCAAAAGAATTGGCTTATTCTAAGGCCTTGTGTCAAAAGTTTTATTTCATAATATACTCACACTCAACAAGATATCCCCACCTATTTTTCTAATAAATTTGATTTTTCCCCATATAATATTAATGGAAAGTCTTAAATAGTACTGGTACAAACCAGAAGAATGTCTTAACTGTGCTCTGGCCCAGACATGGAATGGGAGAAAAGGAAAAGAGGCAACTAAAGTCACAGGCAAATGCCAGCCTGCTCTTAACCCCTTAACCCTCTTGCTATGACAACCCTCCCACCCCCAGATATCTTCTTAAGAGCAGCACCTCTGTGCTGTCAGAGCAGTGCAAATGGCAGAGAAGTAGAGGCAGGACTAGAAGAAGCCCTTTTCTTCTAAATTTTAGGTAGAATATAATTTGCACACGATGTATAATTTTTAGAGACCTTCAGTACGCTTCCTAAAGATAAAAGAGGAAAAGCTTCAGCTATGGAAATAAACAAAAATCTCACCTTATTATGTTCATATTTGTATGGTATTTTGAGGGTATCCATGGATCTGATCGTGGCCTGCATTGCTGTAAATATATTCTGGTACACCAATTTTGTAAAGCCCCTTTTATCTTCATCAGAGTAACCTGATCCGTGGATGATTCTCATCTGTTTGATGAACGTGCTTTTACCACTCTCTCCTGTGCCTACAAGACAAATAAGAAGAATATACTTCAGCCACTGGACAGAGAGATGACTTTTCTGCACAAAGCGGACAGCTTGTTCAGTGCAGGACAGAATATTGTCAAGTGGTTACGTTGTTTACATGGTAACTACAAGGACCAGTTAAACATCAAAACAGCAGTATTATCGTAACAACTGAAGCAACACCGAATTAAAACTTTTATTTTGAAGACAAAATAGAAATAGAAAAAGAGATAGCAATGACCTAGTTAATAGCTAATAACTAAAACAAAATATACACTCCAAAATATCTATAATATACCATTGCGTATTTAAAGTTATAACCATATGACCATAAATCCCCATTCCTGAAGATATAGTTCTCAACACCTAATGTTGGGGAATTACTATGATGGGTTTTTACTCATAGAGTAAGAAAAAGAAATCTTGCTTGGCCAACCTTCAGGACATTATGATAAGCAACAATCGGTATACAACCAATACATAAATGTTAGAAAGGCAATTAGTTCTATATAATTTCAGTTCTGCAATCTTTACATCAGAAACATATAAAATCCATTTGAATTAAAATGTGGCTAATATATTTTAATGGGTAGTCATTCCTTCCTTTAAATCTCTTTGCATCTTTGTACTTTACACAAAGCACTAATAATAAGTTTTTAAGTTAACATTCTGAATGTTGTAGATTTAAAGTTAGGAGAGCTTATCTAAGCAAACATATGAATAATTTATAAAGAGAAATTGAAATTTAGAACGAACAGTTGCACAGCCATATGAATGCTGTATGTTTGCCTAGCTACTTAGCCCTCCACAAAATGCAATGCATTTACCTGCATGCAGTGCTTCTCAGCCTTTCAGCCTGGATTCATGCCATAATACTTGGCTCCTAGGACAAAGGAAGCCTTATGCTTTACATGATGTTTTTGGTGTCTCAGAGTAGAGTATTACACAAGCAATGCAATGCAATGTTAAAGCACAGTGCTGCGCTGGCAACCCTTAAGTCCTTCTGAGGTAGCACATTGCAAAATCTAACCTGGAAGCCTCTAAAAGCTTTTGCCTTTACCACAGACTTCATTTTGAAACCTTCAGCCCCATCTCCCATGTGTAGAAAACAAACTTCTAAAACAAGTCTTCCTTACACACGCATTCCCAGAAAGTCAAGTATAATGTTAGATACAGAACTACAGAACTTCCTCTGTGGAAAGACAAACAATTGTTATTGTACTGGAACTTCTCCAAAGTTGAAAAGTTAGACTGAGCCTGCTTCCAAAAGAAGCCTTCACTATGATCTCCAGGCTGTTCTATGGTCAGGAGCAAAGCACCAAATACACAGACCATCTCTGCAGGGTACTAACTGGCCACCAGGATGTCATCTACCAGATGGGAGAGAACGTGATTTTTCTCAAGTTTATAATATTACAGATTTAGCCAATACAGAAATACTGCATTAAAAAAAAAAAAAAAAAAAAAAAAAAAAGTTTTGGCTACCCTTAGATCTCAGTTTTACCCTTTCTCTGAAAACTACATAATGGAGTCATGTTTTTATATATGAAGTGAAATAAATTAGCATATCACATACTCTGTAATATTTTTAAGTTTTTCCCACAGATATACACCACATATTTAGTACAAAAGTCTGAGAAACCGTAAAGTACAGAATAGAATCATAGAAACTTAGAATGGCTCAGTGTCCTGGGTCTGTCTGGGATGGAGTTAACTTTCCCTGCAGCAGCCCATAGGGTGCTGTGCTCTGCACTTGTAGCTGGAACAGCCCTGGCATCACACCAATGTTTTGTCTATTGCTGTGCAATACTGGCACCACATCAGGACTACCTCCAACCCCCCAAGAGCCAGCAGGCTGGGTGAGCAAGTGATGGGGAGGGGACATCACTAGGGCAACTGACCTAAACTGACCAAAGGGATATTCCATGCCATATGATGTCACACTCAGAAATAAAAGGTGGGAAAGGGGAAAGAGAGGGGGGGCTCTCATTGTGGAAGCGTCTATCCTCCCGAATAACCACTACATGTACTGAGGCCCTGCTTCCCAGGATGTGGCCGAACATCGCTCGTTGATGGTAAATAGAAAGGAAATGCTTTTCTCTCTCTGTGCTTCCACGTGGCCACGTGGCCTTTTTTTTTTTTTTCTTCCCTCTTCCTTTTCCCTTTAATTAAATAATCCTTATCTCAAACCTTGAGCCCTTTGTGTCGTATTTTCTCCCTTCCCCTTTGAGGAGGGGGAGCAAAAGAGGGGGGGCAAGAGAGTGGCCGTGGTGGAACTCGGCTGCCCACCTGAGTAAAAAAAACATGCTAAGGTAGGAAGGGACCTTAAAGATCATGTAGTTCCAACTCCCCTACAATGGGCAGGGATGCCACCCACTAGATCAGGTTGCCCAGGGCCTCGACCAGCCTGGTATTGAACACCTCCAAGGATGGGGCATCCACAACCTCTCTGGGCAAGCTCTTCCAGTGCCTCAACAAACGTCTGAGTGAATTAAATCCTGAATTCCTGAAGCCTTCAATCCTGAAGCCTTCCTGATCCAATCCCTACACATCCAGACTGCATCCCTGTAATCTTCCCAGGCCACGTGTCCCTGCTTCCAGTGCCTGTGCATTTCCTTCTTGTGCCTCAGTTTGACTAATATCAATGTTATTCATTTTATCATCTCATTTATGACCTCTCTAATGTGTTTTGAGATCTTTTGGTAAAACATACAAAAAAAAGCAACACTATATTATATAATACAAAATCTAAATGTCAGTATTTGCTTTGTAGAGCTGTGAGTTCAGGAAGATTTTTATAATATTGAATGTGGATTTATCAGTTCTCTTTCCAGAGGTGTGGGTTTGTTTTTTTCTTAATCACTCTGCTTAGAGTAATTAACAGAATTAGGATGTGCCTCCAAAATCTAGCCCCTTTCTTGTCAGAGACAGCAATAGCAAAGGCATAACAGCTGAAAGTATCTAAGATCACAGAAAGACTGATTAATTTTATTGTTTGTCCTTTTAGTATTTCCTTCTTGCACCTCAGTTTGTCCAGCAGGGCCTTGCACAGACATCCCAGTTGTCTGCACTCCCTGCCTGCTTTCATACACAGGGGGATGGAGAGTTCTTGTGCTCTGAAGAAAACATCCTTAAAGAGTTGCCAGCTCTGCTCAGCTCCTTTGTCCCTAAGGACAGTGTTCCAGGGGA
>MU011594.1:13511-27290 GCA_011074415.1 Stictonetta naevosa
CCCCCCCCCCCCCCCGCGTGGCCTGTGACTGAGGCAGGATTAACCTAGACTGTCTTCCCCAGTATGTTCTTTATGTGCTCTACAGGGACTTCATCCCCTTCTACAGCATGTAAAAGCATTGATTGGGCAGGGCCCAATGAGACCCCACAACAGAAGGTTCCTCCGAGAGAACAGGCAAGGTAGACAACTTCCAAAGCCCACTGATAAGCTTTTGGGTCCTTTCCTGAGGAAGTCTATGCCAAGGATGCACAACCTCCGGGCCAGTCACAATGGGGTGCTTTTGCCACTCCTTCGCAGTTAGACTTGCTTCGGCCTCCAATACAGTTAACTGCTGGGATGCCCCCGTCACTCCAGAAATACAGATGGGTTCTGCCTCTTTATAGCTTGATGGCATTAGGGTACACTGTGCAACAATGTCCACTAGAGTATCCAAATCCCTGGCTGTGGCACCAGCACTGTAATCATTTGTTGATTCACCAGATTTGACTGGCCTTTTCAAATCTATTCCCTTTGACTGGAAGGATCATTGTGTCCTTTTTTTCAGCTGGGATAGAGTTAATTTTCCTCCTAGTTGCTGGTATGGTGCTGTGCTTTGTATTTAGGATGAGAATAATGCTGATAAAACACTGATGTTTACACTTAGTGTTTACACTAACTCAAGAACTTTTCAGCTTCTCATACTGGCTAGCCAGTGAGCAGGCTGGGGGTGGACCAGGAGCTGGGAGGGGACAGAACCAGGCCAGCTGACCCAAACTGGCCAAAGGTATATTCCATACCATATGGGATACACATATTCTATATGGAACACACATCAGAGTCCCTTACCACTGCTCCTGGGGCTCTGTAGTCATTGTTGATACTCCTCAGACTGCTCCTGGCTGTATCACTGCTGCCCACATGAAACAACAGCAACAGATAATAGTCAGTGGGCTGTATGAGGTTTGGTAGTCTCTCAGTGAGCAGGTCAGGTTGGCAAATGGGTGTCTCTGTACCTCTCAGAAGAGAGTTGCATACTATTATCACATCTTCTTTTCTTGGTTACACTAGTTGCTATGCAGGGAGCAGATTTGGCTGGCTTAATCAGCTCCAGTGTCTCTCCTGATGTGATGAGTCTTTCATCTTTAATCCACAGAGCAATGAAGCAGTTCTGTAAGGGCACCTCAGGCTTCAGGGTAAGTCTCTTCCCCCTGCTCATCCTTGCCATTGCAAGCTTTCATTCTTCTTCATTATTGGCCTCCCTCCCTTCTGCACGTGCTGGTGAGGGAGTTTTTGTCTGTTTGGCTGTGGGTCCACTGCAAACTGAACTTGGAACAAGCTAACTCCTTGTCAGCCTCCCTGATGTTACACCACCTCCTGCAGCTCAGCCACCTGCTGCAGGAAGTCCTCCACTCACAAAACAATAAAATTACGTAGAGAACGCTGCAGCATCCTGGCAACAGAATATCCTTGGAGTCATTATGAGGAGGTGGGATTGTGTGCTCTCATGCGTAACCATGAAGCAAAGCACATGGAAAGACTACCAAAGACTACTAAAGAATATCAGGGTTCTTATCAAATTCTTTTTCTTATTATTCTTTCTGTAGCAGTACAACTCCTTCATGAGTTCCACTCCTATTATTCAGGATCGTCATTCAGGATCATTGATATCCTCCCTAAACACTTGTTGTAGTTTAACCTGGCTGGCAGCTAAGCTCCACACAGCCGTTCTCTCACCCTCCCCCCCCATCCCCCGACTCTGTGAGATGGGGGAGAGAATGGGAAAAAAATGAAAGCCTCTGGGTTCAGATAAAGACAGTTTACAAGGACAGAAATGACAAGGATGCACAGAGCCTCAGGACCAGTCACAGGGGGGTGCTTTTGCCATTCATTCCCACTAAACTAAGTTGTGTTTTTGTAGTCGAACATGTTTTCGAAGTAGTGTGTTTTGCAGTAGAAAACTAACCTTCTGTATGCAATGGTAGTTGTGTAGTCATAACAAAGAGAAATGCTAAGTAGATAAGTGGACAGTAGAAGGCCTCACTGTTCCAAAATAAGGTAGAAGACTGAGAAAAACAGGATGAGCAGTGTGAGAACAGTAAAAAAACAAAGATCACAAGTTCTCTAAGCATAAGAAAGGAGGAAAAAAAAAGAAAAAGGGAGAAATTAAAGGGTTGGTCAAAAAAAAAAATGGTGCATATATGGTATAGAGGAGCATCAAGTAGCTTGTGAACCTGTGATACTCAGCCAATGAGGAAACAGGGGAGCTGATCAGGTGTCGGGTAATGGGGAATATAAGGTTATGATAAACTTTTACTGTGCGCTCCTGCTTGCAGGATGCCCGCCATTGCAATCGCGAATAAAATAGCTTCACGGAAGATCCTGTCTGAAGAAAATTATTGAGATTTTTCTCATAATTTGGGGGCTTGTCCAGGATCTTGTCGCCTACTAGAGAGTTCTTGTCACCAAAGACAGGAAGACTGCACCCCGCTGATTTCAACGGTCCTGTTGGGGGTGTTGTCTTGGTATTGCCAGAAAAGGACTGAGACTGTTAATCTGAAGACAGGCTCTGCGAAGCACTGGGGAGAAGTGCTTCCAGCACTGGGGAGGCCAGCACTGACATACCACAGGCACAAGACAGACACAGCTGTGTTGGGTCTGTCTGGGATGGAGTCACCTTTCCCTGCAACAGCCCAAACACTGTGCTCTGCACTCGTAGCTGGAACAGCACTGGTATCACTCCAGTGTTGTGTCAATTGCTGCATAGTGCTGGCACAGCATCAGGACTCCCTCCAAGCCCCCAAGAGCCAGCAGCCTGGGGATGGGCAAGTGATGGGGAGGGGACATCACCAGGGCAGCTGACCTAAACCAACCAAAGGGATATTCCATAACACTCAGCAATAAAAAGGGGGGCTCTCGTGGGGGAGGGCAGTCCTCCTGAACAACCGCTACGTGTTTTGAGGCCCTGCTTCCCAGGACGTGGCCGAATATTGCTCGTTGATGGGAAGTAGAGAATAACTTTTTTTTTTTTCCTTTCTCTCTTGTGCTTCCACGTGGCCTTGTTGTTTCTTTTTTTTTTTTTTTTTTTTTTTTTTCTCCCCATTCCATTTTCCTTTAATTAAATCATTCTCATCTCAGACTTTGAGCTCTTTGTGTTGTATTTTCTCTCCCTTCCTCTTTGAGGAGGGGGGGAGTGAGAGAGCAGTTGTAGTGGAGCTCGGCTGCTCACTCAAGTAAAACCACCACAGTCCTTTTTGGCGCCCAACATGGGGCTCGAAGGTTGAGATAACAGTAGAATTGATTAAAGTATTTACAACTAACATAATTGCTAGTCACAATGTTTGGTTTGCTGTTAATATTTTTCTGTGTGACTATGTTGTATGTAGTCCGTTCTCTGTTCTCTTTTTTCCTCTATATCCGATCGGAGAACGTGTTAAAATCTGTGTTTGGTTTCTTTATCATGCTGTGCTGTAACATGCTGGCCTCCAGTTTCATCTGGTACTCAGGCCCTGCATTGTTATCATTCTTGTCTCCTGGAGATTATCTTTTTGGAAATATTCAGAATTATACTGCCTTCTTTTTCTCCCCTAGCAGTCAATTTGTGAATAATACCAGGGGTGGTGCCTTCTTCTTCTCTCCCTGTGGGCTAATTGCAGCAGCCTTTGAGTATATTGGAGACCCTTGGTAGGATGTCATCCTCCTATTACTAGTGCTAGTGTTTTTCTTCCTCCCTAAGGTCAAACAATTTATTAAGAATATCATCCAAGGACCTGCCCCGAGACAAAGTAGTTGTGGGTGGCAAGGTGTGTGGGGGGCAATATGGGCAGGTACCTGTCATGGTTTTCTCCTCCGATGGTTCTTAACTTCACCCCTGAACAAGTGCAAAATTCAAAAAAACTGGTAGAATGTTTGAAAGACATATGCCCTGACCCTGGAAATACCAGAGAACTGCACCAGCTTGCTGAACTCTGCTGGGGTCTGGCTTACTCCTATCAAATGTCAATTACTGCCCAGCACCCTCAAGGGGATAGGGAAGTTTCTGAATTCGGTGACCACCCCAGAGGACCAAACATCTATGGTATCAATCGCCCCTATAGTCAAGACAAAACAATGGAAACGGAAGTCAGCTCGTTTAGTAAGGGAAGAAGCTCCTCCTAAGGAGGGAGAGGAGGAAAAGGCAAGGCAGGCAGCTCTAAAGTAGTGTCATCACAACAACATCAGGGAGAAGAGACTGAAATCATAAATGAATCAGAAACCACCCGATCCCTATCCCTGAGTGAGTTGTGAGAAATACAAAAGGATTTCAGTCATCATCCAGGTGAGCACATCCTCACCTGGCTGTTTCGATGCTGGGATGCTGGGGCCAATAGCCAACAATTAGAAGGCAGTAAAGCCAAGCAGCTGGGATCCCTCTCTAGAGAAAGGCTCATTGACAGAGTAATTGGGAGAGAGGCACAGGTTCTCAGCCTCTGGAGGCGACTCCTGGCAGCTGTGAAAGAAAGGTATCCCCATAAGGAAGATATTGCATATCAAGTAGGCAAGTGGACCACCATGGAGAAAGGTCTCCAGCAACTGAGGGAATTAGCTGTGCTGGAGATGATTTATAGTGATTTGGACAATGCCCAGACACCTAAAGATCCTGATGAAGTCCAGTGCACAACATCCATGTGGCAGAAGTTTGTATGGGCTGCACCCTCATCACGTGCCAGCACACTGGCAGCAATTAATTGGGATGAGGGGATGGGGCCAACAGTGGATACTGTGTCCAACCAGCTTCACAAATATGAAGAAAATCTCACTGCCCCAGTACGGGCCTGCATCTCAGCTGTGGAGAGACTGTCCCAACGGTTAGAAGAGCACATAACTTCCTCCTCACCTAGATGGAGGAATCTTTCAGCCATTAAGTGCCAGCATTCTCTGGCTCAGGCAAGGGAGAATCCGGGTCACACACCACAGGGTACCTTGTGGTTTTTTTTTACGTGACCATGGGGAAGATATGAGGAAGTGGGACGGTGAACCGACTTCGGCCCCAGCTGCTCGGGTACATGAACTGCGGAAAGATACAGCAGCAAGAAAAGGGCCCCCTAGGAGGACTGCTGCCCCAGTTTCTGTTGGGCAGTCCCCCAGAGGCAGTAGAAGGGCTAGCATTACTCCTGACCCTGACAAAGAGACCTCTGCTTCACATTTGGAAGAATTAATTGACAGATGCTCCAACCAGGACTAGTGGGGCCCTGCCTCTGGCCAGGTAGAGGAGAGGGACAACCGGATTTACTGGACTGTGTGGATTCGATGACCTGGCACAACGGAAATATAAAGCTTTAGTGGACACAGGTGCACAGTGTACCCTAATGCCATCAGGCCACCAAGGGGCAGCACTCATCTCAATCTCTGGAGTGACAGGAGGATCCCCAAGAGCTAACTGTATTGGAAGCTGAAGTGAGTCTAACTGGGAATGAGTGGCAAAAGCACCCCATCATGACTGGCCCAGAGGCTCCGTGCATCCTCGGCATAGAGAAGGATATTTCAAGAGAAGATATTTCAAGGATCCAAAAGGGTACCGGTGGGCTTTTGCCATAGCTGCCTTGAGCACAGAGAAGATTAAGCAGCTGTCTACCCTGCCTGGTCTCTCAGAAGACCTTTCTGCCGTAGGATTGTGGAGGATTAAAGAACAGCAAGTGCCAATTGCGATTACAGCTGTGCACCGGCATCAATATCGCACCAACCGGGACTCCCTGATCCCTATCTATACCCATAGGATCCCTATCCTACCCATAGTTCATCATCTGGAGAGCCAAGGAGTGATCAGCAAGACTCACTCACTCTTTAATAGTCCTATATGGCCAGTGTGAAAGTCTAATGGCGAGTGAAGGCTAACGGTGGACTATCGGGGCCTGAATGAAGTCACGCCACCACTAAGTGCTGCAGTGCTGGACATTCTAGAACTCCAGTAAGAACTGGAATCAAAGGCAGCCAAGTGGTATGCCACAATTGATATCGCTAATGCATTTTTCTCCATCCCTCTGGCAGAAACACACAGGCCACAGTTTGCTTTCACTTGGAGGGGCATTCAGTACACTTGGAATCGACTGCCCCAGGGGTGGAAACACAGCCCTACCATTTGCCATGGACTGATCCAGATGACACTGGAACAGGGGGTCACTCCTGAACACCTGCAGTACATTGATGATATAATTGTATGGGGTAACACAGCAGAAGAATTTTTTGAGAAAGGGAAGAAAATAATCAAATTCACCTGAAAGCTGGTTTTGCCATTAAACAGAGTAAGGTCAAGGGACCCGCACAGGAGATCCAGTTCTTGGGGGTAAAATGCCAGGATGGATGTCACCATATTCCGATGGATGTGATCAACAAAATAACGGCAATGTCTCTGCCAACTAGCAAAAAAGACACACAAGCTTTCCTAGGTCTTGTGGGATTTTGGAGAATGCATGTTCCAGGCTATAGTCAGCTTGTGAGTCCTCTATATCGAGTGACTCAAAAGAGAAACTATTTCGATTGGGGCCCCGAGCAACCAATGGAGGTTGTGTTGGGTCTGCCTGGGATGGAGTCACCTTTCCCTGCAACAGGCCATACAGTGCTGTGCTCTGCACTCGTAGCTAGAACAGCACTGGTATCACTCCAGTGTTGTCTATTGCTGCATAGTACTGGCACAGCATCAGGACTCCCTCCAAGCCCCCAAGAGCCAGCAGGCTGGGGATGGGCAAGTGATGGGGAGGGGACATCACCAGGGCAGCTGACCTAAACCAACCAAAGGGATATTCCATAACACTCAGCAATAAAAAGGGGGGCTCTCGTGGGGGAGGGCAGTCCTCCTGAACAACCGCTACGTGTTTTGAGGCCCTGCTTCCCAGGACGTGGCTGAATATTGCTCGTTGATGGGAAGTAGAGAATAACTTTTTTTTTTCCTTTCTCTCTGTGCTTCCACGCGGCCTTGTTGTTTCTTTTGTTTCTTTTTCTCCCCATTCCCTTTTCTTTTAATTAAATCATTCTCATCTCAAACCTCAAGCTCTTTGTGTTGTATTTTCTCTCCCTTCCTCTTTGAGGAGGGAGGGAGTGAGAGAGCAATTGTGGTGGAGCTCAGATGCCCACTCCAGTAAAAGCACCACAGCAGCACAGACACAGCAGAGGCACAGGGATTGCTGCTGATAGCCTGCACGAGTAGGCTGTGTACGGACTGAGGTAAGGCAAGCTTTATCATATATTGCCTCGGGGTGGGTTCGGGAAAACTCTTGTGTGGAGTGTGAATGAGACGCTCTTTTAGTCCGAAGCGAGTGTGGAGTCCCGATGTGCAGTTCCGTAGTCCCGCGAGGATTTAACTCTATACTAGCTGAAACCAGGACATATATCCACCCCTTATTCCATACCATTTATGTAATGCTCAGGTTACACCTTTTCCAATACATTCCAATTAATCATCATTTTCATCTATGGTATATAGAATGTCCACTGAGTTTGCATAGTCCGTTACTGACTTTGGGCTCCATCTGTCACAGCAGTCTTTCAGGGCAGAAGAGATGTTGTGTGATGTTGGATCGTCACACATTGAAGCTCGTTCTCGTTCAATCACATCTCTGTGCTTGTCCAATTCTATCAAAATTCATTCATTATTATCCGTGTGGCTGTTCCTGTGATACCATTAGTAGGACACTGACATATATCAATCATGGTAGTGATGACATACAGTATTATATAATAATTAACATAATACAATTCAACTCATGGGTGTCCTTGTTTCAGCTAGGATAGAGTTAATTTTCCTCCTACTAGCTGGTAGGGTGCTATGTTTTGGATTAGGATGAGAAGAGTGCTGATAACATGCTGATGTTTTAATTGTTGCAGAGCAGCGCTTACACTAAGCCAAGGACTTTTCAACTTCTCGCTCTGTCCTGCCAGCGGGCAGGCTAGGGGAGCAGCAGGAGCTGGGAGGAGACAGACCCAGGACATCTGACCCGAAGTGGCCAAAGGGGTATTCCATACCATCTGACGTCATGCTAAACAATATATAGGGGTGGCTAGCTGGGGTGGGGGGCTGGCTGCTCAGGGATAGGCTGGGTATCGATCAGCGGGTGGTGAGCAATTGCATTATGCATCACTTGTTTTGTACACATTATTACTAGTAGTCTTATTATTATTATTATTATATTTTATTTTCTGTCCTAATAAACTGTCTCTATCTGAACCCACAGGCTTCATTTTCCTGTTTCTCTCCCCCATCCCAGAGAGGGAGGGGGAGGGTGAGCGAAAGGCTGTGTGGTGCTTAGCTGCCGGCCAGGTTAAACTACAACAGTCTTTTTGGCGCTCATCGTGGGGCTCGAAAGGTTGAGATAACGACAGCTCTGACCAGAGTGTGTTAAACTAAAATTGGCATAAGTATTAGACCTGCTTAATAGTTGCTAGTCACAGTGTTGATTGCTTTATTCTCAAGTCTGCTGTGCCTGTTTTCCAAATTGAGTTATATAGCACATTACTTACTGTATGTGTTCCCTCTTGTGCTGTTTATCCTCTCCGGGGGGCTAGTTTAGGGTTGTTATTCTGCTGTATTGTGTAACACTGGCTTATATTATGATGAAATTTCTGGTCATGAAACTAGTCTGGTATTTGTACTCAACATTGCCGTCAACTCCATACTTTGGAAACCATATCTCAGAAACTATTAATGATTACACCTTTTGATTTTTTTTCTTCAGGGAGCCAGTCTATGGAGGGGACAGGGGAGTTGTTTTTTCCCTCTTATTCACTCTCCCTTTCTCCTTCACCTTCCTCTTCTCCTCCAGGCGAGTTACGATAGCTTTTCAAAACTTTGAATATCCTTGGGATGTTCAGACCAGCATGTTCTTGTTGTTATGTCTCCTGAATGCGCTTCGGGTTTTGCTAAGGTTAAACAGCTACTGAGGAATGCCATTCAGAGATCTGTTTTGAGGCAGGATAGTTATGAGTGGCAGAGAGTGTAGGAGGATATGGGCAGGCATCTAGAGCAGCGGGCACCTCCAGTGCTTTGGAAATTCACCTTTGAACAATTGCAAAATCCTGAAAAACTGGTAGAATGCTTGAACAAGTTGTGTCATCACCCTGCGAGTTCCAGAAATACACAAATCACTGCTGGAGCTTGGCCTATGATTACTGAGCTGCAATCAATGCCACTCCAACCCCTGAGTCAGGCCCAGCGGCCACTCCAGCCCTTGTGGCCACTCCAGCCCCTGCGACTGCTCCAAGTCCTATGACAGACCCTGAAGCTGTTCCAATACCAGCAGCCTTTTTATAGACCCAGAAGTCACTCCAACTCCAGCAGCCACTCCAAGCCCTGTGGTGGGCCCTGCGGCTGTTCCTACCCCTGTGATGAGCTCGGTAGTCATTCCAACCTCTGTGATGGGCCCTGTGTCTGTTCCAATGCCTTTGAAAGACCCTGTATATGTTCCAATTCGTGTGATAGGCCCCAAGGCTAGGCCAGGGAAACAGACTGTACCAGTATCAGTTGTGCCCTTGTTTACAAGATGGGACAATGGATGAGAAAGTCAGATCGTTTAGAAAGCAGAGGAACTCCTACTCAGACTGGGGAGGAAGAACACAACGAGATAGGCTACTCCGAAGTGGCTGGATCATCAGAGGAACAGGAAGATGAACAGGAAGATATCATAAGAGCATCAATAACTACCCAAGGCCTATCCCAGCGTTAGCTATGAGATATGCAAAAAGATTTCAGTCGTCATCCAGCTGAGCACTTTGTCACCTGGCTACTACAGTGCTGGGACAGCGGAGCCAATCATCTAGAATTAGAGGGCAGGGAAGTCAGGCAGCTGGGATGCCTTGGTCGGGACACAGACATTGAAAAAGTCATTGAAAAAGGAACACAAATTTTCACCCTCTGGAGGTGTTTCCTGTCAGGTGTGAAGGAAATGTATCCCTTCAAGGAAGATGTATGTCACCCAGGCAAGTGGACCACGATGGAGAGGGGAATCCAGTACCTAAGGGAAGTTTGTATGGAACGCACCATCATCAAATGCCAGCTCATTGTCAGTAATGATCTGGAAAGAACAAGAGGAACCCATGGTGGATGAATTGGCTAAACAACTCCGGCAGTACAAAGAAAGTCTCTCCTCTTCCCTACAGGCCTGTGTCTCAGCTGTGGAAAAACTTTCTCAAGAGGTCCACCAACTTAGAGAGAATTTGTCTTCTTCCCTACCTTTACAAACCAGTGTCTCATCGTTATGGTTTAATCTAGCCAGCAGCTAAGCACCACAGAGCTGTTCGCTCACCCTCCACCCTCACTCTCTAATAATAATGAAAACAATAGTACTGCTAATAATAATATGTACAAACAAGTGATGCACAATGCAATTTCTCACCACCCTCGGACTGATGCCCAGCCTGTCCCCGAGCAGCCTGGGCCACCCAGGCCAGCCCCCCTATATTAATTGTTCACCATGTCAGATGGTATGGAATACCCCTTTGGCCAGTTTGGGTCAGCTGTCCTGCTTCTGTCCCTTCTCAGCTCCTGCTACGCCCCCAGCCTGCCTGCTTGCAGGACAATGTGAGAAGCTGAAAAGTCCCTGACTTAGTGTAAGCACTGCTCTGCAACAATTAAACATCAGCATGTTATCAACATTATTCTCATCCTAAATCCCAAACACAGCACCATACCAGCTAGTAGGAGGAAAATTAACTCTATCCTAGCTGAAACAAGGACACTCAGCTATCAGGAGTAAGCATCCTTCTGTTCAAGAAAGAAGATGTAGTGGGTACGCTCCCCGTGCCACCCTGTGGTTTTACCTATGTGACCTTGGAGAGGATATGAGAAAATGGGATGGAAAGTCTACCTCGACCCTAAAGGCACGGGTTGAGTTGTAAGGAAAAACAATCGCACAAGGGCGGTTCTCTGAGAAACTTGCCACTCCACTCTCCAGTGGACAGTCCTCCAGACACAGTAATGATGATTATGACCAAGATTAGAGGGGCCCTGCCTCCAGCCAGGGGGAGGAAAGGGACAATAGGGTTTATTGGACTGTGTGGATTCAATGGCCTGGCACGTCAGACCCACAGAAGTATAAGGCTTTAGTAGTTACAGGTGCACAGTGTACCGTAATGCCATCAATCTATAAAGGGGCAGAACCCATCTCTATTTATGGGGTGACACGGCAATCACAACAACTAAATGTATTGGAGGTTGAGGTGAGTCTAACTGGGAATGAGTGGCAAAAGTACCGTACTGTAACTGGTTGAGACTCTCCGTGCATCCTTGGCATAGTTTAAATCAGGAGAGGGTACTTTAAGGATCCAGACGTGTACCAGTGGGCTTTTGGCATAGCTGCCTTAGAGACAGAGGGCATGAAACAGTTGTCTACCTTGCCGTTCTCTCAGAGGACCCTTCTGTTGTGGGGTTGCTGAGGGTCGAAGAACAGCAGGTGCCAATCGCTACCACAACTGCACCAGAGGCAATATCGCACCAACTAAGACTCCCTGATTCCCATCCATAAGCTAATTCATCAGCTGGAGAACCAAGGAGTGATCAAGACTCACCCTTTAATAGTCCCATATGGCCAGTGCGAAACTCTAACGGTGAGTGGAAGATAACAGTAGACTATCATGGCCTGAATGAAGTCATGCCACCACTGAGTGCTGCATTGTTGGACATGCTATGTGAGAAACAAAGTTGTGTTTTTGCAATAGAAGGTGTTTTTGCAATGGAAAATTCCACTAACCTTGCATATTCAAAACTGATTGCGCAGCATAGCAGTGGGGAGTATGTTAAGCAGAAGGTACTAATGTCCCAAAATACGGAGAATAGCTAAGAAAAACAGGATGAGCAGTATGTATGAAATCAGTAAAAAAAAAAAAAAAAAATCACGGGCCCTCTAGTACTGAGCAGAAGGAATAAAAGGAAAAGGAGAAATGAACGGTTGGTCAAATAAAATTGTACATAGATGGTATAGAAGAGTGTCGAGTAGGCTGTGAACCTGTAGTACTAAGCCAATGAGGAAACAGGGGAGAAATCAGGTGTTGGGTAATGGGGAATATAAGGTTATGATAAACTTTTAGTGTGCGCTCCTGCTTGCAGGATGCCTGCCATTGCAATCGCGAATAAAATAGCTTCACAGAAGATCCTGTCTGAAGAAAATTATTGAGATTTTTCTCACAATTTGGGGACTTGTCTGGGATCTTGTCGCCTACTAGAGAGTTCTTGTCACCAAAGACAGGAAGACTGATTTCAGCAGTCCCGTCGGGGGTGGTGGGTTGTCTTGGTATGGCCCACAAAGTTCCAAGATTGTTAATCTGAAGACAGGCTCTGCAAAGCACTGGGGAGAAGGGAGGCCAACACTGACACAGCACAGACACAGGACAGACACAGTACAGGCACAGGGATAATTGCTGATAACCCGGACCGGGAATTCCATGCATGGACCGAGGTAAGGCAAATTTTACCGTATATTGCCTCGGGGTGGGTTCAGGGAGACTCTTGTGTGGAGTGTGAATGAGACGCACTTTTAGTCCAAAGCGAGTGTGGAGTCTCAATCCACGAGGTTCTGTAGTCCCGCGAGGGGACGAACAAAGTCCCCTCGGCTGGAGAGAGATGAAGCGAAAGATAGACAAGCGAAAGAGAGTCTCGGGGGTTTGGACCCTTAGGTGTATGGTACCCCGAGCACGGTGAGGTGAGGTGCTCGGCAGTACACCCCACCTCTGTCCTAATCCTAGGTGAAGGTGTGTGGTACCCTGTGGGTGGTTAAGTCCACAGCAGCACGTCAGGAAGAGATGGGGATTAAGGGTTCCAAGAGTCAGCAGGGTGGGGGTGGAGACCCCAGGATTGTGCCTAAAGATAGTCCTTTGGGAAGAAAGATAAGGATTTGGAAAAACAACCCCAAAACTAGGGAAAAATATTTTTAAAAATATATAATCAAAAATGGTTAGATATTGTGTAATTGTCTGGCCTAAAAAGCCAGTAAAAGGAAATTCAGTATTTTGGCCAAAATATGGGTCTGATGAAAATTCAAGCTTTAAATTTATACGTAAACAATAAGACTCCTTTTTCAGAGGAGGAATCAAGTTATCCTAAGATTGCACTGGAGGCAGCGTCATCTGCTCCAGGAGGGGAGAAAGAGACTGCAATTGACACTGTCCCTGGAGAAGTCGTGCCAAGGAGTGCAGAGCGGTGGGAGCGGAGGCAGGGGGGTCCCGGTGGGGCCTCGGACCGTGCGGGGGGTGACACGGGGCCAGTGCCACTACCCCTTACCAGCAGAGGGGTTAGGAGTTTTAAGAAGGAAATGAAGTCTTTAATTGAGGGCCTAGCAAAACAGTCGAATCTGTTTGACCCAATTTGTATTCTTGGGGGGGGAATTGTCAATCTTGAGTATGTTATTCACTGGAGAAGAATGTTTAGGAGGGGAACGATTCAGCAGGCAGCTATGCAAGAATGGGAAAGAACTAACACCCCCTCCCCAGACTGAGAGTAATTCCAATAGAGCAGAATTATCTGCTTATCTAACTGGGATAATAACAACAAACAACATAGAAATCATATGAGAGACTTGGGGCCAGAATGAGAAAGTACTCGGGGATGAATCCTGAGAACCTGGTAGCCCAAGGGCTCTTTAAAGTTCATTTTGTGATTAAAGCCTGGCCAGATATACGGAAAAAGCTCCAGAAGGTGGGAGGATGGAGTGACCAGTGTAGGTAGTATGAAGGTGTATGCCAGGAGGGGAGATGAGAAGGAAAAGTGGAGAGCGAAACAAATGGTATTCACAGCATACCAGGTAGTGAGGCAGAGGGCTGGAGATAGAGGGACTTTCAGGA
>MU011602.1:1202-15976 GCA_011074415.1 Stictonetta naevosa
ATCCCTTCCCATCCCTTCCCATCCCTTCCCTTCCCCATCCCATCCCTCCCCATCCCTTCCCATCCCTTTCCTTCCCCATCCCATCCCTTCCCCATCCCTTCCCATCCCTCCCCATCCCTGTCCCTCTCTGGGATGGTTTCTTTCCCCTCTCCCCACACAGCCACTGCCTGGAACAGGATCGCTCAGGTGAGTCCCCCCCTGGAGCCCCCCTCAGCCCCAGCCCCAGCAGCGCTGGCCCCCCAGCGGGGTCCCCGGCCCCCCACCTCCGTTCCCCAGGTGTCCCCTCCGCTCCCTGCAGATGCTGCCCAAGATCACCGCTGAGAAGGGGGCTGCGGACAAGGTGGGCACGGGAACGGGGCCACCAAGGGCACCGGGGCCACCCCTCCCCGCCTCACCCTGCTCCCCGCCAGGCTGCAGAAAGGGAGGAAGAGGACGAGGAAGAGGGAGACTGGTGGAGCAAATTCTACGCGGCCATGGGGGACACTGCAAAGAGCCACCGGGGGACACACAGGGACAGCCTGAAGGTGGGCTGGGGCAGGGGACAAGGACAGGGATGGGGAGGGGACAAGGACAAAGATGGGGATGAAGACAGAGATGGGAATAGGATGGGGATAAGGACGGGGAAGAGGATTGGGACAGGGATGGGGTGGTGATGGGGATGGGATGGGGATGGGGACAGGGATGGTTGGTGACACTCGGATGGGGACAGGGATGAAGACAGCATGGGGATGAAGTCAGGGATGGAGATTGGGAGGGGAACGGGATGGGGACAAGGACAGGGGCAGGGAAAGTGATGAAGAAGGGGATGGGATGGGGACAGGGACTGGGATGGGGACAGGGACAGGAATGGGGACAGGGACAGGAATGGGGACAGGAATGAATACAAGACGAGGACAGGGACAGGAATAAACATGGGGAGGGGACAGAAATAAAGATGGGGAGGGGACAGGGACTAGGCTAGGGACAAGGATGAAGAAGAGGTGAGGACAGGGACAGGATGGAGACAAAGATGGGACTGTGATGAAGGCAGTGGGGTGGGGACAAGGCTGGGGCTGGGGACATGGATGGGATGAAGACAAGATGAGGACAAGGACAGGGACAGGAAGGAAGGTGGGATGGGGACAGGGACAAGGCGGGGGATGGGGACAAGAACAAAGAAAAGGACGGGGACTGGGGGGGGAGAAGCACCAAGACAGGGATGGGGCCGAGCTGGGGCTGGGGACAAGGACAAGGACAGCGATGGGGACAGTGGCAGCCCCGCTAGCCACCTCGGTGCCCCCAGGTCTACAGCTGCGAGCTGGAGGCGGTGCCCGAATTTGAGGGGCTGCAGGATTTCTGCCAGACCTTTCCTCTCTACCAGCCGGGGGGGCCGCTGGGGGCCGGAGAGGACCCCGTGCCCGTGGGTGAGTTCAAGGTGAGAGCCCACGGTGTCCCCTGGGGACCCCACACATGGGGCCAGGGCACCTCGGGGTGCACAGCCGGGCTGCTCCCTCCCCCCAGGGGCTTTTCTGTCTCTACCCCCTGCCCGAGGACCCCGAGGTGCCCCCCCCGCCACGCCACTTCCAGGAGCTGCCTCCCAGCCAGCCCCAGCAGTGCCTGGTGCGTGTCTATGTCGTCCGCGCCTTCGACCTGTCCCCTCGTGTCCGGAACGGGCTTGGTAGGCCCACCCCCGTGTCCCCCGCACCCCATGTCCCCCTGGGTCACCCTGATGTCCCCCCCGCCGCTGCCAGTGTGACCCCTACATCCGCGTCTCGCTGGGGGCGAAGACGCTGGGTCAGCGGGACCAGTACGTGCCCAACACCGTGGAGCCAGTTTTTGGCAGGTAGGACCAGCACGGGTGGCTTGGTGGCACTGCCACTGCTGGGTGGCACCAGGCTGGCACCCAGGTGAGGTGTCCTCTGAGGGTCTGTGCTTGTGGGTCCCCATTCCTCATGCCACCTGGTCCTGCTGCCATCAGGTCCCCAAGCTATTAGGTCCCCATTCCTCATGCCACCTGGCCCCTGTGCCAGTGGGTCCCCAAGCTGTCAAGTCCTCATGCCACCATGTCCCCAGTCCCTCTGCCATCAGGTCTTTATGTCACTGGGTCCCTGCTCCTCATGCTGGAGGGTTTCTGCACCACCACATCCCTATCCCTCACGCCAGCAGGTCCCCGTGCCACCAGATGCCCCATTCCCAGTGCCCGTGGGTCTCCATAGCACCAGGTCACCATGCCACCAAGTCCCTCAGCCAGCAGGTCCCCATGCCTTTAGGTCCCCATTCTCGTGCCCTAATTCCCATGCCACTGCACCCTTGTGCCACCAGATCCCCATTTCCCATGCCAGCAGGTCCCCATGCCAGGAGGTTCCCATTCCCCATGCTGGTCCCCATACCACCAGGCCATCATGTCACCAAGTCCCCACGCCAGCAGGTCCCTGTGCCAAGAGGTCCCCATGCCACCAGCTCCCCATGCCACCAAGTCCTCACGCCAGCAGGTCCATGCTTGTAGGTCCTCACTCTCCTGCCAACAGTCCCCGTACTCTTGGGTGTCCCCATGCCCTTGGGTGTCCCCATACCCTTGGGTGTTCCCATGCCCTTGGGTGTCCCCATACCCTTGGGTGTCCCCATGCCCTTGGGTGTCCCCATACCCTTGGGTGTCCCCATGCCCTTGGGTGTCCCCATGCCCTTGGGTGTCCCCATGCCCATGGGTGCTGGTCCCCGGGGCTGACGGCACCGCGCTGCCAGGATGTTCGAGGTGACGGGCACCATCCCGCTGGAGAAGGACCTGCGGGTCTCGCTGCTGGACTACGACCTGCTGCCGCCCGACCAGGAGATCGGCAGCACCACCATCGACCTGGAGAACCGGCTGCTGTCCCGCTTCCGCGCCCACTGCGGGCTGCCCCGCCTGTACCGCGCGTGGGTGCCCCAGGATGGGCACGGCGAGGGGGCAGCGGGACCTGGGGTGGGGACGGGGTGATAGGGATGGGTGGGGGCGTGGGGAGATGGGGAGGGAGTGGGTGCAGGGGGATGGGGACGAGGAGATGGGGACAAGGAGATGGGGAGGGCACAACAGGGTGGGCACGTGGGGATGGGGATAAGGAGGTTGGGAAAGCAGAGGGGATGGAGATGAGGAGATGGGGACGAGGAGATGGGGACAAGGAGATGGAGAGGGAACAGGAGCATGGGCATGCGGGGATGGGCACATGGGGATGAGGACAAGGAGATGGGGACAAAGGAGATGGGGAAGGGAGAGAGGATGGGGATGAGGAGATGGGGAGGGTACAACAGGGTGGGCATTTGGGAATGGGGACAAGGAGATGGGGACAAGGAAATGGGGACAAAGGGCTAGGGACAAGGAGATGGAGAGGGAAGAGGAGGGTGGGCACGGGGTGATGGGGATGAGGGGGTACATGGGGATGGTCATGGGGGTGGGGACAGGAGATGGGGACAGTGGGCATGGGTACATGGAGACGGGATGTGGGGGCACCAGGACGGGCACACGGAGACGGGGAAAGGGTGGGTACAAGGGGATGAGTGCAGGGGGTTGAGGATGGATGGGGCTGGCACAGGGATGGGCACAGGGGAATTGGGGCCAGGGAGATGGGGCAGGGGGTGCCCATAGACACAAGGACATGGGATGGAGTGGGCACGGGGGGACAGAGTGGGGACAGGGAGCTGGCACTGGCACAAGGGGGAAGGGGACAGGGGGATCGGGTGGGCACAGGGAGATACGAACAGGGAGATGGGGCTGGCAAAACGATGGGCATAAAGGGATCAGGCGGGCTCGGGGCTATGGGGTGGGCACAACAAGTGGCACCAGGAACTGGGGAGGGGACACCACAGCCCCCAGCCCCTTCACTGTGCCCGCAGCACTGGCCCCGGGCGCTGGAGGGACCAGCTCAGCCCCAGCCGGGCTCTGGAGCACTTCGCCCGCACCCAGGGGCTGCCAGCACCCGAATTCAGCGCCAACGGCACCGCGGTCACCTTCGGGTGCTCCACCTTCCTGCTCAGCCATTTCGGTGGGTCTGGGTCCGGGGGTGCTGGGGAGGGGTCACAGGGCCCCTCCGGTGGTGCGAGGGCTCGGCCTTGCAGAGAGCGGCCCCCCTGCGCACCGGCACCCCGGGGCGCCCCAGGAGCGCCTGGCCCTGCACGTGCTCCGCGCCTGTCGCCTCGTCCCCGAGCACCTCGAGACGCGGACGCTGTACAACAGCACCCAGCCCGGGCTGCAGCAGGTGGGGACGCCAGGACGGCGGGGAGACGGGGACCCTAGGGCACAGAGGGATGTTGGGGGGAAGGTGGGGACCCTGGGGTGACAAGGATCCTACGGTGACAGGGGCCCCTGGGCAGGGAGGGATGCTGAGGAGAGGTGATGGGGACCCTGGGGTGATGGGGACATGGCTGGGGAGGGACCCAAGGGTGATGGGGACAGGGATGAGGAAGGACCCAAGGCTTATGGGGACTTTAGGACAAGAAGGGATGTTAGGCAGTACAACGGGGACCCTAGGGTGACAGGGACCCCCCTGACAGACAGGGACACCGGCATGGGGGTAAGATGGGACCCTGGGCCATAACGGGATACACAATGGGGACACCGGGGTGACATGGTTGGGTGCTGGGGGGATAAGGGCAACCCTGGGGTGACAGGGACCCTCGGCCAAGGGGGATGCTGGGGGCAGGTGGCAGGGACGTTGGGGACACCTTGGGGCGGGGGGGACAGCGGCACAGGGACAAGGGGTGCCGATACCAGCCTCCCCCCACCCCGCGGTGCAGGGCAAGGTGCAGATGTGGGTGGACGTCTTCCCCGCCAGCCTCGGACCCCCAGGGCCCCCCGTCGACATCACCCCCCGCAAGCCCCAGAGGTGAGCACCCCGCCGGGGAACAGGGACGTCCCCTGGGGGTGGGAGGTGGCACGTCCCCGTCCCCCTCCAGGTACGAGCTGCGCTGCGTGGTGTGGAACACGCGGGACGTGGACCTGAGGGACACCAACGTGGCCGGGCAGAGGATGAGCGACATCTACATCACCGGGTGAGCCAGAGCCACCACCGGGGGACGGTGGCAGGGCCGGGGACGAGGGTGACAGCCACGTCCCGTCCCCCCGGGGCACGGCAGGTGGCTGGACGGGCTGGAGGAGCAGAGGCAGAGGACGGACGTGCATTACCGCTCGCTGCAAGGGGACGGCAGCTTCAACTGGCGCTTCGTCTTCCCCTTCGAGTACCTGGTGGCCGAGCGGCTCTGCGTCCTGCCCCGAAAGGTGCCAGGGTCCCCTCGGGGCAGGCACGGGGCTGGGGGGGGGGGGGCACCGGGCACGATCCCCATTCCTTTGCCCTATTCAGGAGCATTTTTGGAGCCTGGACGAGACGGTGCAGAAGCTGCCCCCCAAGCTCATCCTGCAAGTGTGGGACAACGACGTGTTCACGGCCGATGACTTTCTGGGTGAGAGCCCAGCTCCCTGCCCAGCGGCTGCTGGGGTGGAGGTGGGGCACCCACGGGTGATGGGGGCACCCACGGGTGATGGGGGCACCCACATTTTGGCTTTTCCCCCCCGTGCAGGCGTCCTGGAGCTGGAGCTCAGCCGGCTGCCGCAGCCAGCCCGGCACCCCCAGGACTGTGCCCTGTCGCCGCGGCCGAGCCGCTGGCCCTGGCGGGGGGCGCGGGACCCCCCCCACATCTCCCTTTTCCGGCAGAAGCGGGTGAAGGGGTGGTGGCCCTGCACGGTGCAGGAGGGCGGCAAGCGGCGCCTCTCGGTACGGCAGGATAGGGGGGGAAAAGGGTGGGCAGCAATAAGAGGGGGGCACAAATCCTGGCCCCCACCCCCCAAATCCTTCTTCCCTTCAGGGTAAGCTGGAGCTGAGCCTGGAGCTGCTGAAGGCCAAGGAGGCAGAAAAGCGGCCGGCAGGGAAAGGGCGAGAGGAGCCCAACATGTACCCGGCCCTGCAGCCACCCGTGTAAGCCCCCCGGGTTGAGCCCCCACCCAAAAAAAAGGGGCGCAGGGGGGTGGCAGCGGGTGCTCCCAGCTGGGTGTCGTTGCAGGCGGCCGGAGTGGTCGTTCCTGTGGCTGCAGGCACCGCTGCGCAGCCTGCGCTACGGCCTCTGGCAGCGGCACCGCTGCCGCATCATGCTGGGGCTGGCCCTGCTGCTGCTCCTCTTCCTCATCCTCGCCTTCGTCTACGCCGCACCGGTGAGCGCAGCCCCCCCCATCCATCCCTCTGCCAGCCCCAGAGCCCCCCCGAGCCTCTCTCTCTGCCCCCCGCAGGGTTATTTGGCCATGAAGCTGGTGAACCCTCTGCAAGGCTGGCACCTCTTCAGTGGTGCAAGCCAGCCCTGATGGGCCAACGCCGCTCGGGGACACGCAGAGGGGACGAGGACACTGGGTATGGGCAGTGCCAAGGGGCTGCCACCCCCTCAAATTCGCCTCTTTAATAAAATTGAACCCAAGTGATGGCCAAAGCAGCGCCCCCCGACTGTTGGCTTCATCTCGGGGAGGAAGGCGCCACGGGGCCAGGACGTAGCCCGGGGGTGCTGGGGCTGGGTCGTCCCAAGGAGCATGGCCGCGTCACACACACACCAACATTTATTCCAAGACACCAGTAACAGCTCTGGGAAGAGGCGCACGCGTTTTCACTCCTGGTCATCAGGCAAAAAAAACGAAGGCAAAACGCCAGAAATAGTCCTTTCAGGCCACAAGAACGCCTGGGCACTTCTAAAAAAGCTTCCACTTACCCTGGCGGCAGCATTCTGCCGAAAACCCAGTGGTTGCTCACAAAAAAAAAAAAAAAACACTGCTCCCCAGAGGCTGGGTCAGAAAGCACCCCGGGAAGCAGCGGGGTGCGGAGGACACGGCTCCCAGCCCTGCCCCAACAGGGAGGGTGCTGCAGAGATTCGCCATCTGGACGTGCCCAGAGCTGCTGGGACTCTCCGGGGACAAAGTGACCTCATTTTTCCCCCTGCTGGGTCCCTCCAGGGACCCCCCGGCACCAGCCCTCGCTCTGGGAAAGCGACCCCAGGAGCTCAATGCAGTCCCCGGGGGGAACGGGGCCGCCCCGTCCCTTTGGGGGCAAAAAGGGCCGCGCCATTCCTTCTGCCGACCGCCGACGAGAGAAACACAGCAAGAAGGGGCTGAGGTAGGAATAAGCTACAGCTCCCTGAAGGGCAGCGGGAGCTGCAGCTCCGAGAGACCCGGGCAGCTCGGCTCCTCCCCGGCGGGGTCGGGACGCAGCGAGTGGGAGCCCCGGGGAAAGCCGGCGAAGCCACGACACGGCATGCAGACGGCACCGGTGCGGGAGGCGTGCGGAGGCAGCGGCATGCTGGAGGGGGGGAGAGGGGCCGAGCCCCGGGAGGCAGCAGCAGCAAAGGGGTGGTAAAAGAGGGGAGCACGGAATTAAGCCCCCAGGGGCCAGGCAGATTGCCAGCTCGAGCTGCCCGGGATGGGGAAATCCGTCAGCAGCCCAAAAACACCAAACGGGGGAGGCTGAAGGGACACAGAGGGGTTGTGCGGTGGTGGGGGGAGCTCAAGGTGCCAAGGGAAAGCAGTCCGGCCTCTAAAGATGGCCTAAAAAACAGCCTGGGGGGGATGAGCAGCTTGGCAAACCCCTCCTGGAAAGGAAACCGCTGCAGAGGGGTCGCCGTCAAAGCCTGGCAAGGAACACAGGCGCTTGGCCGGGCTCTGCTCGCTGCGTTGCTCTCAGCCGGGATTTCACAGCCGAAGCAGTGACCTCTGCATTCCCCGGACAGCGGAGAGGCGGCTCGGCGCTGCCATAACCCCACAGCCCAGCCCCAAACAGCTCCCAGAGCGAGGCTCCTGCTCCCAAAAAACCCTCAGGGGACGGCGGCTCCGTCCCCGCAGCACCCGGCCCCAGCCACGCCGGGGGTCCCCGCTCGCATTGGGGGGGTCCTGGAGCCTGACGAGAAACGGCAGCCGTCCCCGCTGGGGCTTTGGGGACACCGGGGGCCCTGCCACGAGGCCGGGTCCATCGTGCTCTGGCCAGCCTGGGATGGGAGCCGGGATGTGGCTAGCGAGGGGCCATCCCAGGCAGGCTCCCAAGTCAATAGAAGTGTTTCCGGCTCTGCTCCTGCCACTTGTTGTACACAATGACTCCGATAACGATGGCGAAGACGATGGCAACGAGGGAGAAGAAGACAATTAAGAAGAGAGCCAGGCCGCTCATGGGCTCCAGCGGCGCCTCCACTGCGAGACAGAGGAAGAAGAATGGCTGTGAGGGGGCGATCGGCTCGCCCCCGTCCTCCCACTGCTTTGGCCATGGGTTATTCCTCCGGGGAACTCATTTGGGAGGACACAAAACCAGTGGGAAGAGCTCCTGTGGCTCGAAGGCAGGCTTTGAGCCAGACTGTGCCGCGGTGGGTGAGAGATCTGGGCACGGAACTCCTGATCCCAGCTGGAGCTCGGCTGGTTTGCTGGTGAGGCGCCGTGGTTTCTGCTCCGTGACCCTGCAGGTCCTCCTGCCCGTTTGCCCCCTGCTCCTACTTACTGCCCGGCAGCTTCAGGTTGTCCACCACGGGCAGGTACACCTCCCTGTCCCGCTTCTCCTCCTCCGGCGTCCTCTCCACCGTCAGCTGGTAAAGCTTCAGCGAGATGATGTCGTGGTTGTCTGCAAGCAGAGCAGAGACACGTCCTGAGGTGTCACCGACCGGCACGGCTCCGGCCGGGGTCCTGAGTGCCACCGGTGGCACGTTACAACTCGGGCACCAGCCCCAGGCCGCCGGCTGTCCCCTGCCACGGGGAGAACTCACCTCTCGGGGCAGGGTCCACGCTGGGCTGAAAGCTGCGCCCAGCACGGGGCCCTCTTCCAGCACTTCCAAGGGGAACCTTTAAGCTACTTAAACCGAGAAACAACAGCCCAGACCGGGAGATCGTCTGACCCCAAAGCATTCCGCCACCCGAAAAGAGCGTGTTAGAACCAGCCTCACATGACCCTATTTCCTTTGCTCGTGACTGCGGAGTTATTAGTGGGACAAGGCGAGTGCTCCACGCCAGCCTGCGAGCTCCCAGGGCATTAGGCAGGGATCTGAGAAAGAAAAGGAACTTTTGTTGGAGCCAACAATGGGCCCGGACACTGGCCATCAATGCGCTTTTGTAGGGGCAGAACTCAAAATCGGGCTAAAACCTGCTGAAAGAGACACGGCAGGGTAACTTCAGGCCTCCCGGCACCCCAGCAGCGCTGCAAGAAGTGAGAAAAGCAAAGCAGAGGGCTTCAGCTCCCTGCCAAACCCAATTTCCATCAGCCCACGTTGCGCCACTGCTTCCAGACACACCTGGCCGGTCCCTTCCTCAACAACATCGCTCTGGGGCTGGGAAATCCAAAGCGCTACGCAAACTACACCTGGACAGGGAGCACAGCACCCCCGTGTTTTAACCCCCGGGGTGCAGTTACCTCCAGCACTGCCCTTGGGCCCCACCAGCCAGTACGGGTCAAGCCAGGGGAGCACAGGAGGAGATTTTCAGTGCTCGCTCTGTGTTGCTCCTCCCCGGGCACACATTTTGGAGATGGACCCTCACGTTTCTCTGCTGTTTGCTCTGAGATGCTGGCTGAAGCCTGGCCGTGTCCCTGTCACCGTCTGGGTGTCACAGTCAGCCTAACCCAGCAGAAGGAGCTCAAGCAAAGTGCTCGGGGACACAGCACACCCAGAGTGGGGATTTGGCTCCTAGGGAGCTGCTACAAGATGAAGCTCCTGCTCACAGCCTGGGGGTGCCTAAAGCACGGAGAGATTTCAGGCACATCCATGAGCCCCGCCACATACCCAGCTGCACCTCCAGCACCCAAAGCTGCTTAAGTCCTGCCAGAGCTGCTTGGGAAGCACCACTCGGGGCCCCGTGGCGGTACCTGACAGGTCTCCCGTGACAGAGGACGTCCCGAAGTAGTACCCGCGGGGCAAGCGCACGCCTGGCACGTCGATGCAGTCCCGCCACTCGTGCTTGCCATCGATGTCAATCATCACCTGAAGGAGAGGAGGCTCCGGTAGCACGGGGGGCCTGGGGGGCTGCCCGCTCGGCCCCGGCCACCCTCACTCACCGTCAGCCTCCTCTTGACGTAGCGGATCACCAGGAAGGTGTCGTGGTTGAGGTTGCGCACCATGGCCGTGCAGCCCCCCAGCTCCGTCGGCCTCCCGTCCCGGTCGTGGTCGTAGGTGAGCGAGCCGTTGTTCACCATGGCAGAGATGTAGGGGAAGACACGCTGCGGGGGCAAGGCTGGGGGTGAATTTGGGGCTCTCCCCCCCCTTGCTCTGCCCACTCCATGCCAGTGTCACAGCACAACTGCGGGGTGAAGAGCTGCTGCCCTGCACACCCCAAACTCCTCCATGCCCAGCCTGTGCCTCCCCAAATTGGGCTCAGCAGCTGACGGTGATCCCACGCCACCCTCCAGCCTTCCTCTGGGTCTGGCTACCAAGCAGCTGGCACGGAGAGCGGCTCCCACGCCTGCCTCCCTGGTCGCACAGGGATTTTTGAAGCTCAGGTGAGGGAATTCCCTCACGGGGAAACGAGGCGAAGCCAAAGAGCTTGGAAACGAGTAGGTTGGCAAGAGCAAGTACCTGATTTCCCGGGCTGTACCTCCTCTTCTGAGCCTGCGAGTCCAGGGTTATCGCAAAGCAAGAAAGAGCACAGAAGCAAAATGGTCACGGACCGGAGTTTAGGATTAACTCGCAACCTGGGAAGTTCCTGCAGAGCTCAGCACGCTGCCTTCAGCCTCCGCCAGGCAGACAGAGGGGGTTTGTAGGGGCCAGGTCCCAAATCCCGGGGCACACGGCTAGGAAGCGGCACGGGTGGGAAGAAGGCACCTCGTGCACCAAGTTTCTCCTCCTCAACGTGCAGCACAGCCGCTCTCCTGCGCAAAGCCACGTGCCCGAGCACAGGCTCTGACACTGACCACGACCAACAGCTCCCCAGCAGCTCCCAAGGGTCCCGCAAGCCACCTGCCCCCTTCCCTCAATAATAAAACTCTTCTTTAACTTTCAGAGGAGAAAAAGCAGCTGCGAGCCCCCGCGCCTGATCAGCACTTCTCCACCTCTTTCCTTCCTCATTCGGTCGCAGGAGGGCAGCCCCTCCAGCTGCTGACTGTGCTGTAAAGCCGTACGTGTCCCATAAATGATTTTATTTTGTTTAAATAAAAGCTGCTGTGCCTCTTTACCCCAGAAAAGCACGGCCACAGCCCTGCACGTCAAGAGGAGGGCCTCACCTACCCACTGCCACGCCAGTCCCCGAGCAGTGCCGGTAACGCCGCGCCTGGTGGCTCGGGAGGGCGCTGCTCTGGGCACAAAGTCCGCCCCCGTGCCAGGGCAGGCAACGTCTGAACAGAAGGCGCTGGTTACTCAAAGGTCAGGGCGCATCCAAACGGTGCCCCGTGTCCCTCGGGGACCGCGGTAAAGAATGACGGTGGTGCTGTGGGGCGTTGGTGCCAAAGTCTTGGGGTGAAACGGTAAAACAGCGCCTGTTTTCTACGGGCTGCTGGAATTAAGGGCAGGGCTGGCTTTGTTTTCGGGCTGACAAAACTGACTCCAGCATCAGGACGGGTGGAGCCCGCTTCTAACTGCCTCAGCGCCCTCTTCTCCACAGAAACCAATAAATCCCAAGCAAACAAACAACGCATCACGAACCCAAAGGTCTTCAGATGAGCACCTTTCAGGGCCGCAGCACAGTCACGCTGCGTGCCCTGGAGCAGGTCCCGCTGTCTGGCTGCCATAAAACAGCTCCAGAACACAGGCAGGCTGGGGCTGGCTGCTAGCCTGCTGCTCTGCTCGAGGTCTACAAGGACCACGCTCACGGTACAGCTTCCCCTCAACTGCTGCTTGCCAGCAGCCTTCAGAAAGCGCAGGAGCTCGCCACGCAGAGGTGATGAGATCCACGGATTTTCTCCTACCCCAGGATTTTTTCCTCTGGGTGAAGCTGACAACAAAACCAGCCCGCAGCTTCTCACCTGTCACCTAAGTTACCGCTTCGCTGGGCAGAAAGCGACGACAGAGAGGGAAAGGGTGCAAAGGAAGCTGAGCAGCGTCTGCTTGTAGCCAGCTGGCCTCCGAGTCAGGAGCCCAAAGCCATCGCACCTCGCCGTGCAGGTGAAGGGCGGCACCAGCTGCAGGCCGTAGCCTGGGTGCTGAGCCAGCGCTGCCCGTGCCACGCTCGGCAGGCACCCTGCAAGCAGCACGGTGACAGCTCTCGCCCCTCGCTCACCTCCTGCTGCTTCTCCTCGTTCGGGTAGGTGTCCACAAACACCCCCAGGCCCAGGAAGTTATCCTTGCTTCCAAAGACAGGTCCTAGAGGAAATAAAACGGGCTATGGGTGATGGCTCCGCGCAGCCTTGTGCGGTTAATCGAGCGCACAGACCCCTGGTGCCACAGGCAGGGCGGTCAGAGGGACAGGTTAAATCCCCTGCCCTTCGCTGGGCCAGGCTCCAGCTTCCTCCCCAGCCCAGTCCCTAAAGAGCTGAAGCCCCGCGCTCCCACTTACACCGCCCTGCAGGCCTCGAGATCGAGGCAAACAAGCCCCAAAGGTGCTGAGCAGGCTCCAGCCTCCCAGGGACCCCACAAACGCCCAGCACTATACATCTCTCACGGCCGTTACTCCCTTTTGGGCCTGCCAGCGTGAAGGGAAAGCAGCCCTCGGGCCCCACAGCACTGCAATTCCGCAGAGGGCTCCCGAGGGAGCGCGCAGAGCAGGAGAGCCAGTCCGGCCAGCACGCGGCCTCGAGGAGGTGGCACCGCACCGGCACCGGCCCCTGCGGGCACGGCCCCGGCCCCGCTGCGTTCACCTGGCTGCATGCGGTCCTTGGTGTACCAGATGGCAAAGCCGTCGCCGTTCAGGTTCTTCTTGCCTTGCCCGTGGATTTTGAAGTGCACCTGCATCTCCCAGTCGCGGAGGTAGCACGGCTGCAGGAGGAGGAACGAGAGGATGAAATCGGGGTGCCCCCGGGGACCCCCAATGTCCCGCCCCCGGACCGAGGGTCAGGCAGGGACCACCACGACAGCCTGTGGCCCCGCCGAACCCGCGGGCGCTCCCCATTTCCCTGGGCAACAGGCGGCGCTGCCCCGCGGTCTGGATGGGAGCGAGGATAATTAATCTCCTAATTAACCTCGAGGGACATCATCAGGCCGAGGGAGGCGGTTGCTGCCCAGGGCTATAAAAAGCCAAGGAAATAATTCTGGGCTCGCACTACTCTGAGGTGACAGCACGTGGCGAGGTCTGTAACTCGCCACTTGGGTAACCGACAGCACGAGGAGCCCCGGGAGCAGCTCCGCTTTCCTAATTGCTGACGAGCCAATTACTGCTCGAGCTGCAAACGAGCTCCCTGCGGGAAAGGGCGCAGAAGGCGATAAGCCCGGCGGGAGCTGAGCCTCGCACAGGCGGCGATGTTTGTGGGAGCCGAAAAGAGGACTAAAAAACCCCAACCCCAAACCTCCCTCGGTGTTTTATAGGAAGGGCTCTGGATGGGGCAGCCCAAGCCCCCCCAGATTCACGCCGGGAACCCCCCTCCCGGAGCAGTCACCCCAGAAGGGGGCTCAGCCCCAAGCCACGGGCTGCAAACCTCAGCGCTGCTCCCCCCAGCCCCAGTCCCCTGCCCTCACCGGGCCCCCAGCCCCGTTCCCACCGCCCCCCTCTCCCAACACCCCCAAATCCCCCCCCTTTACCCAGACCCTCAAACCCAACGCCCCCCGCGCCCCAATAACGCCCTCCTACCTGCCGGCCTGGCCCCCCAAACCTCCCTCGTTGCCCTGATTTGACCCCCACCCGTCCCCCCAGCTCCCCAAAAGCCCCCAACCCCTACGGCCCCACACCCCCAGCTGCCCCAACCCGTGCGGTCGCCCCACAGCGGGTACCCCCAGCCCCCCAAAACCCCGGTGCCCCCTCCCCACGCCGGGGGCTCACCACGCGGTTCCAGACGGCGCCCCGCTTGCTCTGCACGTCGGGGGTGAGGCGGATGTACTGCGTCATCACCATGGCGTTGCCCTGCAGGTCCCACAGCCCCGAGCTGGCCGAGCCCACGCCTGCCGGCCCACACACGCGGTCGCTACCGGGCACCCCAAATCCCGGCGCCCGGGCACCCCAAAACCCCGGGCACCCCAAGGCCCCAAATCCCTGCACTGAGCACCCCAAAACCGCCGCACCCCAAACTTGGCACCAGACGCCCCAAAGCCCTGGCACCCAAATCCCCCGCGCGGGGCACACCAAATCCCAGCACTAGGAACCCCAAAGCCCCCGCACCCCAAACCTGACACCCCCACACAAGGCATCCCAAATCCTGGTACCAGGACCCCCAAAGCCCCAGCATCCCAAACCTGGCACCCCAAACACCCCATGCCAAGCACCCCAAAATCCCCAGCACCCAAGCACCCCAAAATCCCCAGCACCTAAAACACACGCACCGGGGACCCAAAACCCGGTACTGGGTGCCCTAAATCCCCACACCAGGTACCCCAAAACCCCAGGGCCCAGGCACCCCAAAACCTTGCACTGGGCTCCCCCAAAGCCTGGGCACCCCAAAACCCAGTACCTGACACCCAAAAGCCCCGCACCGAGCATCCCCAAACCCCCAGCGCCCCAAAACCTTGTACTGGACACCCAAATCTCCTGCATTGGGGGCCCCAAATCCCCCACACCCAAAACCTGGCACTTAGCGCCCCAAACCCCAGCACCCCAAATCCCCAGACCCCCAAACCGCATAATGGGCACGCAAACCCCGGTACTGAGCACCCCAAAACCCCCAGCACCGGGCACCCCAAGCCCCCCCGCACCGCCCCCCCCCCCCCAAAAAAAAGCCCCACCCCCAAGGCCCCGCTCCCGACTCCTACGG
>JAACYO010018513.1:0-16047 GCA_011074415.1 Stictonetta naevosa
CCCAGCACCCATTGCTTTCAGTGTAGTCTTTAACAGTCCATTGTATCGCTCAACTTTCCTGGAGGCTGGTGCGTGATAGGGGATGTGATACACCCACTCAATACCATGTTCTTTGGCCCAAGTGTCTATAAGGTTGTTTCGGAAATGAGTCCCGTTGTCTGACTCAATTCTTTCTGGGATGCCATGTTGCCATAGGACATGCATTTCAAGGCCAAGGATAGCATTCTGGGTGGTGGCATGAGGCACAGGATATGTTTCCAGCCACCCGGTGGTCGCTTCCACCATTGTAAGTACGTGGCGCTTGCCGTTGCGGGTTTGAGGGAGTGTGATGTAATCAATCTGCCAGGCCTCTCCATATTTATATTTCAGCCATCGTCCTCCATACCAAAGAGGCTTTGACCGTTTGGCTTGCTTGATTGCAGCACATGTTTCACAATCATGAATAACCTGTGCTATAGTGTCCATGGTCAGGTCCACCCCTCGATCACGAGCCCATCTGTATGTTGCATCTCTACCTTGATGGCCTGAGGTGTCATGGGCCCATCAGGCTATAAATAATTCACCCTTATGTTGACAGTCCAAGTCCACCTGAGCCACTTCAATCTCAGCAGCCTGATCCACCTGCTGGTTGTTCTGATGTTCTTCAGTAGCCCGATTTTTGGGCACGAGATCTACATGGCGTACTTTTACAACCAGGTTCTCTACCCGGGCAGCAATATCTTGCCACAATGAAGCAGCCCAGATGGGTTTGCCCCTGCGCTGCCAGTTGTTCTGCCTCCATTCCTGTAACCACCCCCACAGGGCACTTGCTACCATCCATGAATCAGTGTAGAGGTAGAGAACTGGCCACTTTTCTCGTTCAGCAATATCTAAAGCCAGCTGGATGGCTTTCACTTCTGCAAATTGACTCGATTCACCTTCTCCCTCAGCAGCTTCTGCTATTCGTTGTGTAGGACTCCATACAGCATCTTTCCATCTCCGATGCTTTCCCACAGTGCCACAGGACCCATCAGTGAACAGGGCATATCTCCTCTCATTTTCTGGTAGCTTGTTGTACAATGGGGCTTCTTCAGCACGGACCACCTCCTCCTCTGATGACATCCCAAAGTATTTGCCTTCTGGCCAGTCCATAATCACTTCTAAGATTCCTGGGTGACTGGGGTTTCCTATTCGAGCTCGCTGAGTAATCAGTGCAACCCACTTACTGCATGTAGCATCAGTTGCATGATGTGTAGAGGGGACCCTTCCTTTGAACATCCAGCCCAGTACTGGCAGTCGGGGTGCCAGGAGGAGCTGTGCTTCAGTACCGACCACTTCCGAAGCAGATCGAACTCCTTCATATGCTGCCAATATCTCCTTTTCGGTTGGAGTATAGCGGGACTCAGGTCCTCTGTATCCCCGACTCCAAAACCCTAGGGGACAACCTCGAGTTTCCCCAGGCTCTTTCTGCCAGAGGCTCCAGGTGGGGCCATTCTCCCCAGCTGCGGTGTAAAGCACATTCCTTACATCTGGTCCTGTTCGGACTGGCCCAAGGGCTACTGCATGAACTATTTCCTGCTTAATTTGTTCAAAGGCTTGTCGTTGCTCAGGGCCCCATTCAAAATCATTCTTCTTACGGGTTACTTGGTAGAGCGGGTTTACAATCAGACTGTAATTTGGAATGTGCATTCTCCAAAACCCCACGACACCTAGGAAAGTTTGTGTTTCCTTTTTGCTAGTTGGTGGAGACATAGCTGTTATTTTGTTGATCACATCCATTGGGATTTGACGACGTCCATCTTGCCATTTTATTCCTAAAACCTGGATCACTCGTGCAGGTCCCTTGACTTTATTTTTTTTTTTATGGCAAAACCAGCCTTCATAAGGATTTGGATTATTTTCTTCCCTTTCTCAAAAAATTCCTCTGCTGTGTCACCCCACACAATGATATCATTGATGTACTGCAGGTGTTCAGGAGCTTCCCCCTGCTCCAGCGCAGACTGGATCAGTCCATGGCAAATGGTAGGGCTGTGTTTCCACCCCTGGGGCAGCCGATTCCAGGTATATTGGAAACCCCTCCAAGTGAAAGCAAAGTGTGACCTGCACTCTGCTGCTAGAGGGATGGAGAAAAATGCATTAGTGATATCAATTGTGGCATACCACTTGGCTGCCTTTGATTCCAGTTCGTACTGGAGTTCTAGCATGTCCGGCACCGCAGCACTCAGTGGTGGTGTGACTACTTTCAAGCCACGATAGTCCACTGTTAGTCTCCACTCACCATTAGACTTTCACACTGGCCATATGGGACTATTAAAAGGTGAATGAGTCGTGCTGATCACTCTTTGGCTCTCCAGTTGACGAATTAGCTCATGGATGGGCATCAGGGAGTCTCGGTTGGTGTGATATTGCCACCAGTGCACAGTTTTGGTAGCGATTGGCACTTGCTCTTCTTCAACCATCAACAGCCCCACAACAGAAGGGTCCTCTGAGGGACCGGGCAAGGTAGACAATTGTTTCATGTCATCTGTCTGCAAGGCAGCTATGCCAAAAGCCCACCGGAACCCTTTTGGATCCTTGAAATATCCTCTTCTGAGGTAGTCGATGCCAAGGATGCATGGAGCGTCTGGGCCAGTCACAATACGGTGCTTTTGCCACTCATTCCCAGTTAGACTCACTTCAGCCTCCAATACAGTTAACTGCTGGGATCCCCCCATCACTCCATAAACACTGATGGGTTCTGGCCCTTTATAGCTTGATGGCATTAGAGTACATTGTGCACTGGTGTCTACTAAAGCCTTATACTTCTGTGCATCTGACGTGCCAGGCCATCGAATCCACACAGTCCAATAAACTCGATTGTCCCTTTCCTCCCCTTGGCTGGAGGCAGGGCCCCTCTAATCCTGGTCAGAATCTTCATTTCTGTGTCTGGAGGACTGCCCCCTGGAAGTTGGAGCAGGAAGTTTCTCAGAGAACCCCTTTTTTCTGATTGTTTTTCCTTGCAACTCACGTACCCGTGCCTCTAGGGTCGAGGTAGATTTTCCATCCCATTTTCTCATGTCCTGTCCATGGTCACGTAGGTAAAACCACAGGGTGGCATGGGGTGTGTAACCACCATATCGTCTTCCTTGCACAGAAGGGTGCTTACCCCTAATAGCTGAGACACTGGTTTGTTCAGGTGGGGAGGAAGATAAATTCTCTTCAAGTTGGTGGAACTCTTCCGAAAGTTTCTCCACAGCCGAGACGCAGGCCTGTAAGGAAGAGGAGAGACTTTCTTCGTACTGCCGGAGTTGTTTAGCCACTTCATCCACTGTGGGTTCCTCATTCTCTTTCCAGGCCATTATTGCCAATGAGCTGGCTTATGATGATGGTGCACTCCGTACAAACTTCCGCCACTTGGGTCGTGTACACTTGACATCATATGGATCTGTGGATATTTGTTCGTTGTCTAGGTCCTCATAAATCACCTCCCGTACTGCTAATTCCCTCAGGTACTGGATTCCCTTCTCCATAGTGGTCCACTTGCCTGGTAGACATACAAGTTCTTCCTTGTAGGGATACCTTTCCCTCACAGGTGACAGGAGATGCCTCCAGAGGCTGTAAGGTCGTACTCCATCTCCTATTGCTTTGTCAATGCCTGCATCTCTAGCAAGGGATCCCAGCCGCCTGGCTTCCCTGCCCTCTAATTCCACACAATTGGCTCCGGTGTCCCAGCACTGGAGCAGCTAGGTGACAAGCTGCTCGCCTATACAGCGACTGAAATCTTTTCGCACATCTCGTAGCTCACGCTCGTTTAGGTTTCGGCTAGATACTGCTGTTTTTGCAACATCCTCATCTTCATCCTCCTGCTCCTCTGATGGCCCGGCCTTGTCTTCTCTACACCTAGACCTAGCAGAAGACTCTCTGTGTTCTAAACAACCTGACTCTCTATATCATTTTTTCACCTTGGTTACGGGTGCAACCGACACTGGTACAGTTTGTTTCTCTGGCCAAGCCTTGGGGCTTGGAGTGGTTGCTTGGTCTGTCTCAGGGGTTGAAGTGGCCGCCGGGTCTGTCACTGGGGTTACACTGGCATTGAGTGCAGCTCGGTAAACATAGGCCAAGCCCCAGCACGTTGCAGTGATTTCTGTATGTCTGGTACTGCCAGGGTGATGACACACCTTTTTCAAGCACTCCACCAGTTTTTTAGGATTTTTCAGTTGTTCAGGGGTAAATTTCCAAAGCACTGGAGGTGCCCACTGCTCTAGATGCCTGCCCATATCCTCCCACTCTCCCTGCCACTCATAAGTACCCTGTCTCAGGACAGATCTCTGGATGACACTCTTAAGTATTTGTTTAACCTTAGACATAATCTCAAGTACATTCAGGAGACATAACAATGAGAACATGCTGGTCTGAACATCCCAAGGATATTCAAAGTTTTGGAAAGCTACCATAACTCGCCTGGAGGAGAAAAAAGGGAGAGTGAACAAATGGGAAAAAACATCTTCCCCTGACCCCTCCATAGACTGGCTCCCTGAAGAAAAAGCATGAGAAGTGTAATTATTAATAGTTCCTGAGGTAGGGTTCCCAAAGTATGGAGTTGATGACAATGCTGAATACAAATACCAGATTAGTCTCATGGCTGGTAATTTTATCATATCGTAAGCCAGTGTTACACAGTACAGCAAAATAATAACCTTGTACCAACCCCCAGCAGTGATAAGCAACACGACAGGGAACACATACAGTAAGTAATGTGCTATATAACTCAATTCGGAAAACAGGCACAGCAGACTTGGGATCACAAAAATTGGCATTGTGATTAGTAACTATTAAACTGATGTAATGCTTATCAGAATTTTGTTTTAATACACTCTAGTCAGATCTGTTGTTATCTCAACCCTTCGTGCCCCATGTTGGGCGCCAAAAGGACTGTTGTGGTTTAACCCAGCCGGCAGCTGAACATCACACAGCTGTTTGCTCACCCTCCCCCCTCCCTCTCTGGGATGGGGGAGAGAAATGAGAAAAACTGAAGCCTGTGGGTTGAGATAGAGACAGTTTATTAGGGACAGAAAATAAAATAATAATAATAATAATGTGTACAAAACAAGTGATGCACAATGCAATTGCTCACCACCCGCTGACCGATGCCCAGCCTATCCCCGAGCAGCCGCCCCCCCCACCCCAGCTAGCCACCCCTATATATTGTTTAGCATGACGTCAGATGGTATGGAATACCCCTTTGGCCAGTTTAGGTCAGCTGTCCTGGGTCTGTTCCCTCCCAGCCCTTGCTGCACCGTATTCGTGGTTCCGTATTCTTCGCAAGGGGAGCGGCCGGAGAAGAACAAAGCGTGTAATAGGTTGAATGAATATTTTGAGGAAGAGAGACTGAGAAACAATTTGGGTGGAAACTTAACAAAAGGCAAAATAAAAGAATAGTAGAAGAAGTTGTACAATGGGAAATAATCGAGGAGGTATTTTGAAAATGAGTCCCTTAGGCTGTGTACTTGCACTGGAAAGATTGTTGGGAATGGAGGTGCAGAAAGTAAAAAACCCCTATCAAATGTTGTAATCAGTGGTGGCCTCTATATAAGTTAGAGGATGGGGCAAAATGGCCCCTCAACGGGACAATAGACTATAATACCCTTTTACAGTTGATGCTGTTCTTAAGAAGGGAAGGAAAATGGGATGAAGTATCATATGCAGATATGTTTTTCACTCTCTGGAATCATCCGGAATGGCAAAGGGACTGTGGAATGGTACCACCGCAGGACACTATGACCCTATGGTACTTGCGCTTGAACAAGGAAATAATAAGGAACGTAGGGGTAGACTGAGACGCTGTTGTTCAGCATGTAGCATTGGGCAGAAGTGTACTAAAGTAGAAAAGTTCATCAACCTTCAGAACAGGATCCAATAGATCTGTTTAAGCCTCCTCCTTGACCCCAGGAACAGGATACAGACTCTGATGGAGTGCCCACACCCCCTGATAGTCCTGTGTCCCCCCATACTAGAAAGAAATCCTCTCCCATGGCACTGCAGGCGCCTCTCCGAGAGGCAGTAGGGCCCGATGGTGGGACAGTATTGATCAAAATACCTTTTTCCACCACTGATTTAGGAGAATGAAAGAAGGTTGCAAAGGATTACCGGAATGATCCAGTAAGTGTAGCTAAACATTTTCAATTCATTGTGAAACAGCATAACCCCGACTGGAAGGACATACAACTTATTATTGGAATATATGACTGAAACAGAGAAGCAACTAATTTTGAAAAATGCAGTGGAATTGGCTGAGGACCATTATAAGATCACCGGGGGGATGTTAAGGAATATTTTCCTCTACAGGATCTGAAATGAAACCCACATAGAACTGCAGAAATTGAAAGATTACAGGCATATCAGGAATGGAGAAAGCCATCCCCAAGGCCACAAATTGGTCTGCATTATATGCAGTTAAACAAGGTCCCTCCGAGTCCCCATCTGAATTCCTGGATCGATTGAGGGATGTGATGCGTCGTAATACCCCACTGGACCCTGGGTCAGAGATAGGAATACAGCAGCTAGTCTCCCTGTTTTTAGGCCAGTCTACGGGGGACATTAGACGCAAACTTCAGAAATTACGCAGCACAGAGAACAGGAATTTGGAAGTTTTACTGGACGAGGGTTGGAGGGTATTCAGCAATAGGGAGGAGAGATATAGGCAAGGGCAGGAGAGCCTGATAGCAGTTATTAGGGAAGAAGGAAAAAGGAGGCCTAGACAGGAACAGCCTCAGCTAGGCAAGGATCAATGTGCCCTATGTAAGAAATTTGGGCATTGGAAAAATGAATGCCCAGAATGGAAAAGAAAGGGAAAAGCACACAGGGGAAGGAGGTGGTGGTTGCAAGAGCAAAAAACGACTGAGGAAGACCAGGGGAGTCTACCCCAGCAGATCCACTGGTTATAAAAATGAAGCTGGGGAAGGAGGGAAAAGAAGTGGAACTTATGGTGGGTGCGGGGGCAATTTACTCAGTTTTAAATAAAGCATTAGGACCAGTAGGGAATGATTATGTTGTAGTGAAGGGGGCAACTGGCCAATCTGAAACAGCTTATTTCTGCAAACCGTTGAAATATAAATATGGAAAACAGTGGGGCACTCACAAATTCCTATATATGCCTAACTCCCCAGAATCACTCCTAGGGAGAGACTTATTGGAAAAATTGCAAGCAACCATTTAATTTAAAAATGGGGAAATTACTCTGGAGGTAAATGATCAAAGGTATGTAGAAGTGTTGAGTTTGATGATGATGGCTACTGAAACTAAAAAGGAAATTAGTGAAGAAGTCTTAAATCAAGTATTTCCCGGAGTATGGGCTTCTAATGTACCAGGGAAGGCGAAAAATGCACCTCCAATACAAACTAAACTTAAGGAAGGAAAACAGCCAGTCAGAATTAAACAGTACCCCTTGAAAAAGGAAGATAAAGAAGGAATTAGCCCAATAATTGAAAATTTCTTACAATTAGGAGTGGTAAAAGAATGCCAGTCTGACTTCAACACTCCCATTTTACCTGTTCGGAAACCTGATGGATAATATAGGATCGTACAGGATCTATGAGCTGTTAACAGGATAACCGAGGATCTTTACCCTGTGGTGGCAAACCCATATACTTTATTAACATGCTTAACACCCGAGCTAACTTGGTTTACCGTTTTAGACCTGGAAGATGCCTTCTTTTGCCTCCCTCTCCATGAAGCCAGCCAGAAAATCTTTGCATTTGATTGGGAAAGCGCTAAGAATGGGCGCAAAATACAGCTCACGTGGACAAGGTTGCCTCAGGGATTTAAGAACTCACCCACCTTGTTCAGAGAACAACTTGCAAAGGACTTGGAGACCTAGGAAGCCCCATCAGGAAAAGGAAGGCTGTTGCAGTACATAGATGACCTCCTAATAGCCACCCAGACAGAAGAAGCACGTGTGGCCTGGACGGTAAGCCTTCTAAACTTTCTGGGACTCCAGGGGTACAACGTATCGAAAAAAAAAGGCTCAGGTGGTAAGACAGAAGGTGATATACCTGGGTTATGAGGTTAGTGCTGGACAACAAACCTTGGGGCAGGACCGCAAAGAAGCAATATGTCAAACCCCGAAACCTGAGACAATAAGAGAGCTGTGAACCTTTTTGGGAATGACGAGGTGGTGCAGATTGTGGATCTATAATTACGGATTGCTTGTAAAACCACTGTATGCACTCATTGCAAATGGGAACAGGGACCTCCAATGGACAAAGGAGGCCACGCGGGCCTTTGACCAACTAAAGAAGGCTCTCATGTCAGCCCCAGCTCTGGGGTCTCCAGATGTGAATAAACCATTTTTCCTCTTCTCCCATGAGAAACAAGGGATTGCCCTGGGAATACTAGCACAGGACCTGGGCCCATATTGAAGGGCAGTTGCTTATTTTTCTAAGCAGCTGGATGCTGCTGCCAAGGGATGGCCAGGATGCCTCAGAGCTGTTGCAGCAGTGGTGCTAAATATCCAGGAAGCACGCAAGTTCACCTTGGGCCAGAAAATAGCTGTGCTAGTGTCTCTATCACAGTGTCTGCAGTGCTGGAAGTGAAAGGCGGTCACTGGCTTTTCCCACAAAGGTTCCTGAAATACCAAGCTAACATGGTATATAGAAATAGTGGTAACCAACATTGTCAACCCAGCTTCTTTCCTCAGTGGAAACCAAGGGGAGCCAGTACACCATGACTGCCTGGAGACCATCGAAGCTACCTACTCCAGCTGTCCAGATCTGAAGGACACTCCTTTTGATGATGTGGAAATCTTGTTTACTGATGGGAGCAGCTATGTCATCAGCAGAAAATGACATTCTGGGTATGCAGTTACCACTTGCAAGGAGGTAATAGAATCCGGACCTTTGCCAACAGATACCTCTGCACAAAAGGCCAAGATAATTGCTCTGACCCATGCCTTAGAAATGGCAAAAGGAAAGAAGATAAACATCTATACGGACTCAAGATATGCATTTGGGGTTGTACATGCACATGGAGCCATCTGGAAAGAAAGAGGACAGTTGAACTTGCAAGGGAAAAAAATCAAACCTGCAAAAGAAATAATGCAATTATTGGAAGCAGTTCAGCTGCCTGAAAAGGTAGCAATCATGCACATTAAGGCACACCAGAAGGTGAGCTCAGAATTGGAGGAAGGAAATAATCTGGTGGACAGAGAGGCAAAAGAAGCAGCAAAAGGTGAGGTAGCAACTGAGGGAGCCATGATTCCAGATGGGCAGATTCCCCTTGAAGGTAAGCCTGTATATAACAAAAAGGATAGAAAATTAATCAAAAGTCAAAAGGGAAAATATAACCAAGAGGGATGGGCCATTACCGAAGAAGGGAAGGAGAAGCTAGTCCTCCCCTCCAATTTATTGTGGTCACTGGTAAGGGAAGAACACCGGAAAACACATTGGGGAGTAGACGCCCTGTATAACTATCTAATTGGAAAAAATACTGCTTATATTACTGCCAGGAACTTATATGCTACCATCACTCAAATAACTCGACAATGTGATCTTTGTCTCCAGACTAACCCCAAAAATACCCCCAAACCAAAACTGGGTCAAATTGGAAAAGGCCATGGGCCTGGGTAACAGTGGCAAATTGACTTTTCTGAACTTCCAAGAAAAGGGGGGTGTCGATATTTACTGGTGTTAACAGATACCTTTTCAGGATGGCCAGAGGCTTTCCCCGCTAGGACTGCCAAAGCCCGAGAGGTAACCAAGAAATAATACCACAAATAATACCACACTTCGGAGTTCCAGCCACCATGTCCTCAGACAGGGGGCCACATTTTATCTCAAAGATAGTACAGCAAATTAGTCAGCATTTGGGCATAGAGTGGGAACTCCACACTCCATACCACCCTCAGTCGAGTGGTCAAGTGGAGAAAATGAACCGTTTGATCAAACAACAAATTGTAAGGTTAGGGCAAGAAGCTAACTTGCCCTGGCCCCAAGCTCTCCCGTTAGCATTGCTGCGGATTCGGACTAAGCTCCGAACTAAAGAAAAATTAAGTCCTTTTGAAATGCTTCATGGGAGACCATATGGGATCCAGAAGGGAATGACTACCCAGGTTGGGGAAGAGACGTTGACCACCTATATGGTGGCTTTGAGTGAGCAACTTAGACAAATAGAAAAACACGTGGCTGGAACTCAGTAGAGAGCTGGATGGACCGGTGCGTGGCATACAGCCTGGGAATTATGTATATGTCAAGTCTCTTACAGAGAAAACTCTGAAACCACGGTGGGAAGGACCATACCAGGTGCTCCTTACTACCTTCACTGCAATTAAGATCAAAGAACAGAGTGCCTGGATTCACCATTCTTGAGTGAAGAAAGCTCCAGAAGCCCCCTGGAAAGTAACGCCGGGTGACGGTGAACGCAAACTAAAGCTTAGTCGAGCAAAATGAGGACATTACGGTCGGGAGTATTTAGTAATATAATTAGCAGAAATTTATTTAACAGAATAATTTTATTTTTGTGGCTTATAGTTGTAATTGTGATTCAAGAATTGGAAGGTGCCTCTATGACAATAGAGAATGGTGAGTGGCCTTGGTCTGAAGCCGTAACAACAGAGGATAAGAGCCTTAATGGAAAGTTAGAAGTTGTGGTTTTTTGGCGAACAAATGGTGACCATTTACATACATTATCAGAATGGCAAAAATTAGGGGAAGAGTGGGCACACCAAAGAAACGTAGGGGACAAAATTAAAATAGGGTGCCGAATGATTAATTGAACGACCCACGAGAAAGTAACAGGGATTTTAGTAAAACTGATTTCCAAAAGTGGCCAACAAGAAGGTTGTATCCGCCCAGGTAAATTAGATTGTTGGTATAATTTTATATTAACACAGACTGTAGTAATTAGCTGGTTTGGGACTAATAATGGACAAAAGCTCAAAATCAAGGAGGGCAAGAGCCTCATATTAAATTTTACAATATATGCTGTACTTTTTACAACAGTGGGACCCCCTACAACCTATGCCCAACCCCCAGCCAAGCTGGAACCCAAAATTTATGAAACAGGCCCATATGTAGTAAGGAACACAGGCCAATAACAATTGTTATTTAATCCAGAATGCTCTCTCAAGCATGTTGAATTGCTAATACAAATTAACATCTCGGCAGTTCAACCAGCCTGCTCTCCTTTACTAAAGACATAATTTGGAGGCTGGACGATATGGTCACAAAAGTAAGCACACCTCAGGGGCAGGACACAAAGAGACTTAACTGGAATGCTAGCAACAGGATTAGGAGTTTTAAATCAAATTGATTCAGAAATATTAATGAATAAGCTGGCCACAGCAACAAGTGATTTGACAAAACTAAAACAGCCCCTACAATCATCCTTATTGGCATTGGGAACTAGCCAATGGCAAGTTTCACAGGTGTTACCGAGATGGGAAAAGGCTGAAGACCAAGACCACAAACTGATAATAGATGCACTTAGTATGGTTCAAGATAACGTATCTTTAGCTCTTAGTTGTATACAAGCACAGTTATGGATGCAGGCAACAGCTGCCTTGATCATTAGGGAAGGAAGTGAAGGCATTTTCCGGCTGAAGTCCGAAAGGCTGTTTGGGACAATGCCAATGATTTTGAGAAGTTCCAATCTTGGTGGACTCTGGTAAATTTTACCTATGATCCCATTGTTAACATGGCTACTGCCTTTGTGCTTACTATATGTAATGCCACGGTTTATGTTATCCACCCCATCATTGCACTAGGATTAAACCATGAGGAGACAGTGCTCTATCCTTCAGAGCATAGAACATGGGCACGGATGGGGAATGGGAAATGGCAGTCTGTAAATCTGGAATCACGTGTTACCCAGGAACAACAAGGATTTATTTGGGAAAGCAACACAATTGGTTCTCAGGATGTATGTCTTGACACCAAGCAAGGTGTTTGCCACTTTGAAATTCATCCAAATACTAGTCAAAAGACTGTGCTTGTATATATTGGTCAAGGGTGTGTGTTTAAGAACTGCTTGTGCTTTTGTAGAGGTAGATAAGGAAAACATAACTCTCCCTAGCAAAAATCATTCTAACATTTGTATTTGTAACTTTGTTAGAATCGTCGGGTGTGATTTTCTATATTTGGCACCAATGGTATCCCACCAGTTGATCAAGTCTAACAACACAGTGTATCACAAGTTATCACTTACATCCCTATTGGGATGAACCTCACTTTAGTGAAGCAACTAGTTAAACACCAAGACCTGATCAAAATTTTAAAAAGCATTCAGGAAAATGGAGAGAAGATTCTAAGCACTGTCCATCATGATACAAAGGAAATAAGCACAGTTTTGCAGAGAGTAAAACAAGACACAAATCACAGCTGGTGGGATGCCCTCTTTGGATGGTCGCCAACTGCAACTGGGATTTTGAACACATTATGTCACCCAGTTATTGTTTTATTGATATTAGTTGGTATAAGTTTAATATTCTCTTTTGTAATACTTGTATGGAATTGGAAATTGTTACAACGAATGGCGATATTAACTTCCTTGACGAAAGTACATGGTAGGGCATTGAGGGATACATATCATAGCAATTGGGAAGAAAAAATGTTGTATTAAGTAAAAGAATTTACTAGATTTTCCAGAAAAGGGGGCACTGAAACATGGGGCTAGAAATTAGAGTGCGACTAAGAATAAATATGTAGGCAACACTCATTGCTTAATATGTGCTACTTTTGCGATGTACTGTGCCTGTGCTGTGCTTAGGCCTCCAGATGAGCCCCTGGGACCCCAAGGACCAGATCAAACCAACCTTATGGTTCGGACTGTGACCAAGGGCTCAGAGAGAAGGAGGACTGGTTATAAAAGGGCTCAGAGAGAAGGAGGACTGTTTATAAAAGGATAAGATAAAGAATGTCAAACATGCAAGGCCTCGAGATAACAGGAGCCCCTTGGAGCCCGAGAAGCGGACCAAACCAACCTTATGGCCCAGATTGTGACCAAGGGCTCAGAGAGCATGTGCAAGGAGATGAGGTGAAAAGTTCAACCCTGATGAAGACGTCTTACTTCATCCTCAGGACTCTCAGCGCCCACCACCAGAAGGCACCACGCAAGCGCAGATGGGAGGAGTTTATGGAAATGACTTCTTGGAGCTAATTTTAATACTAAGCGGGGACAGGTTATGCATATGTATAGGCATATTGGGAAACTTCATGCATATGTAACTCTTTACTGTATATAACCAAAGCAAGTTGCCGCGTTAGGGGCGCACAACTGTGCTGCCCAGCGCTGAATAAACATACCTACTTTACAATCTCACTGATTGTGGAGTCCGTTTCTGCGAATCAGTGAGAGGTAAGCTGTATGGTTACCTATAGCAGTAGAGAATGCAGGGGGAACCCTGATATTGCTATCATGCAAGGAAGGGAATAGCAAAGAGAGACTTACAGGCCTCATTTCCCCAGGTAGTCTTTTCTTGGTACAATGCAATCATACATCGCATCCCCTGGGAATCCTTGTTCCACCTCAATGGAAAGGGCACTATCTGGGCAATCGGTCATCCCGAGGCACAAGCATAGCAATTGCTATGGTTGAGACTCTGGACAGTATATTTGACCCATTCTATCCAGGTATTCACATCCCCATACCCTGTTTCAATCTCAAATGTTTGAGCTGCCGCATTTCAAAGAGGGCCTCCTGTTTTCTCTCCTGTTTTCTCCTTGAGTTTCTCCCTTTCTCTGATGGCAATAAAGGTTTGTTTCCACACAGCCATTCTCAATCTGGCTGTTGGGTCTCTCCCAGTTATTTGTTCTCTCTACTCAATTGTCATTGGGCATTTAAATCTCCACAAGCTTAACACCTCACAAGCATCAAACATGACAGACTCTGGTGCATAACCCTCTGTCACATTCACCCATATTTTGATGGGGTATCCCGTCTTGCTATTATCTGGTCATGCCTTTCCAAGTTGCCAATTGACCAAGGCCTTCTCTGAGGCCTACAATCACTAGAAACAAAATTAGTAGTTGATTTTTCCCTGTCATTATTTTTAACCCTTAGGTTTCCAAATAATTATCAATACAAAGAATAAGATGTACACTACTACTATAACAACCCCCCCTTGGGAGCACTTCAGTTCGCTCTAAGTCTGTCCTTTCTCTCAATCAGAAGTCACACTCTTTAGTTACCTGTGAAAATAAAAGGTTAGTTTACAATTTTAAGCTTTTATCCTCCTCAGAGTCCACTATGAGATTTTTCTCTTCGATTTCAACTTCCAACAAGTCTTCTGTAGGAACAACTTCCCAGGTACTAGGGTCGACGGATGCCTTCACTCGAGTATAGTGAGTCCAATCTTTTTCCGCAGTTCCTACGGCTGTTTCAGTGGTTAGTAGTACTTGGAAGTGTCCTTCCCATTCAGGCCGGAGTTGATCCTTTCCAGGTCTGAATCAGGACCCGATTTCCTGGTTGATGGTGGTGGGGGTTTGAGCCAACAATCCATGGGTCCTGAGAGATGACAAAGAAGAGGACAGCCCCAGAATACAGTTCTTAAGAAAACTCTCTTGTTTCAAATTGTGGTATCTCATCCCTTCTGCCCAGATAGGGTAATCCAAACAGCATCTCATATGGTGAAATTCCTATATCCTTTCTTGGTGCTGAAGGTAAGCATTTTACCCAAGGAAGTTGGGTTTCTAACACTAATTTAGTTAATTGCTTCTTTAATGTCTGGTTCATTGGCTCTACCTTCCCAGAAGAGGAGGGGTGCCAGGGAGTGTGAAAATCCCATTCAATCTCTAAGGCCTGCATTAACCCTTGCAGTACTTGTGAAGTGAAATGACGTCCTTGATCTGAATTAATGTTTTCAACTATCCCATATCTAGGGACTATTTGCTCCAGTGATACCTTAGCCACCCTGTTCGCAGTGGCAGATACCGAGGGGAAAGCTCACACCCATCCAGTCACATGGTCAGTTAGGACAAACAAGTACTTAAGCCTCCCTACTTTAGGTAACTCAATAAAGTCTACCTGTATACTTTGGAAAGGTCGAATCCCTGGCTCCTGTCCCCCTCTAGGTGGGTTACAGATGACCTTTTTATTTACCTTTTGACACATAGTACATCCTCTGCATATTTGCTTCACTAAAGTGTATGTTCCTACACAGACAAACTTTCTTAGCACAACATCACACATTGCTTGCCCCTCCCAATGACTCTCTTGATGTAAAACAGTTAATATTTGCCTCATTGGTGCTTTATTCAGCATTTCTTTCCCATCAGGGTGTATCAATTTTCCTTCAGACTTTGTGGCTCCTGATTCCTTAAAAAATCTTTCTCTTAAAACTTTTCAGTTTTCAACAATTCCCTGAATTGTCTCTGGATTTATTCTTTGTTTTCCCTCAGACATTAGATGCCTTATATAGTTGACTTCTTTTTTTACATAATGTAATTTATTTTTCAATACTCCCAAGCCCTGCTTTCCCAGGAAGTCGAATAGCTTGTTAGTAGCTTCCTTCACAACTGTTTTCTCCTGTCCTGATAATAAATATCATCCACATATTGTAACAGTAATACCTCCTTGGGAGGCTGTAATTGTTCTAAAATCTGTTCTAGAACTTGCCCAAATAAATCGGTGGCCCTGTAAACCCCTGAGGTAAAACCGTCCATCTGTATTGTTGCTTCCGCCCCCATTTCAGGGTCTTTCCAGTCAGAGGTGAATATATCTTTGCTCTCAGGGCCTGAGAGCACTCCATTAATAAAACCGTTATTCCAGTCTAACAATTTACTATTTGAATGCCCATTTTCATCATCAAATCCCTTCCCAACAAATTAGTCCCTGCCTTGGGTACATACAATAATTGCCCGGTGATCATTTTATCCCCTAGTCTCAGCTTGGTGTCCCCCAAAAGTGGCACTGCTATCCCAGACCCTTCTATCCCCATCACATTTAGGGTTTCATTAGTTAATTTAATCCCTAATACTTTACAGGCCAGTAATGACCTAGCTGCCCCAGTGTATTGGGTTCACATGGCAAGGTTCTGGGGGGGGGGGGGGGGGCAGTGGCAGCCTTCGCAAGAAGAATTCAGAAGCCTCCCCGTGGCAG
>MU011617.1:0-12717 GCA_011074415.1 Stictonetta naevosa
GGGTGCGCCGGGGGTCTCTGCTCCACCAAGACGCACACCTATTACATCAGGTGGCTGATTTTTATGCTCCTAGACTAATACATATTCATCACTATTCCTAGAAAAGGCAGGGTTATTAGTTCCTGGAATCCAAACCCTCTCTGGATGCATGTGTACCAGTCTCTGGTGGTCTTTCTGGGGGTCTCTTGTGCTGAAGGCTCGTAGTCTTCCTCCCAGGCTTTGTCCTTCGGTCGTCCTTCAACTCCCCCTTTCTCCTTATTTGGTGGATCTCTTTGCCGGATGTCAGAGGCTTGGGCAGAGTCCCATGCAAAAATCAGCAGTTTCCTAAAAAAAAACTTGGTCCTCTTATCTCCCAGACTCGAGTCTCAATGTTCGCCCTTCAAACCCTCTATTTACACAAATTGCTGGGCCCTTCCTTTGCATGATACAAGAACTATGTACACTAATCACTCTGTTTTTTCTTAAATAGAAGGTTATATTTCATCATGTGGCCCTAGCATTGTTCCATACTGACACGAATCAAATTAACACATTTCACAGTAACTCTGGAAAAACATTTTTATTCCCACAGCTATGGCTGCAGCGTGGCCCAGTGCCACTCCAAATGGCAGGCGCTCAAGCAGGCTTTCCACTCAGAGCGGGAGACGCCACCAGGCCAGCCACCACTCTCCCTGCCTGCCCCCACACTACAGCACCATGAAGAGCATCTGGAAGGTGGCTGGGCAACCTGTCTTTGGCAAGCGGCGGCTTCTGGGTGGGTGCCAGGGCCAGATGGGCTTCACGGTTGCTGCTCAGGGTCCGTCGCTCCCCTGCCTGAGCCTTTTCCTCTTCTTCCAGACCTGCTGAAGCCACCCCCTGGGAGGGGCAGGTCTGCCCTCATCACCTGCTCTCCGTCCTTGCCAGCGGCGCCAGGCACCTGCAGGATGGGGCAGCTAGAGGGGGGCTTGTCCTGGTGTCCTGGTTTCAGTTAGGACAGAGTTAATTTTCCTCCTAGTAGCTGGTAGGGTGCTATTGTGATAAATGATTGAATCCCAAATAGGATTCTAATTAAAGTTTGTAATTTATTAAGCGAATAGAGGCAAGCAAACAGCGCTGGGTGCGCCGGGAGTCTCTGCTCCACCAAGACACACACCTATTACATCAGGTGGCTGATTTTTATGCTCCTAGACTAATACATATTCATCACTATTCCTAGAAAAGGCAGGGTTATTATAATTAGTTCCTGGAATCCAAACCCTCTCCGGACGCATGCGTATCAGTCTCTGGTGGTCTTTCTGGGGGTCTCTTGCGCTGAAGGCTCGTAGTCTTCCTCCCAGGCTTTGTCCTTCAGTCGTCCTTCAACTCCCCCTTTCTCCATATTTGGTGGATCTCTTTGCCGGATGTCAGAGGCTTGGGCAGCGTCCCATGCAAAAGTCAGCAGTTTCCTAAAAAAACTCCTTGGTCCTCTTATCTCCCAGACTCGAGTCTCAATGTTCGCCCTTCAAACCCTCTATTTACACAAATTGCTGGACCCTTCCTTTGCATGATACAAGAGCTATGTACACTAATCACTCTGTTTTTCTTAAATGGAAGGTTATATTTCATCATGCGGCCCTAGCATTGTTCCATACTGACACGAATCAAATTAACACATTTCACACTATGTTTTGGATTAGGATGAGACTAGTGCTGATAACATGCTGATGTTTTAATTGTTACAGAGCAGTGCTTACACTAAGCCAAGGACTTCTCAGCTTCTCGCTCTGTCCTGCCAGCGGGCAGGCTGGGGGTGCAGCAGGAGCTGGGAGGGGACAGACCCAGGACAGCTGACCCAAACTGGCCAAAGGGCTATTCCATACCATCTGACGTCATGCTAAACAATATATAGGGGTGGCTAGCCAGGGCGGGGGGCTGGCTGCTCGGGGATGGGCTGGGCATCGGTCAGCGGGTGGTGAGCAATTGCATTGTGCATCACTTGTTTTGTACACACTGTTATTATTATTATTATTATCATTTCCTATCTCAATAAACTGTCTCTATCTCAACCCACAGGCTTCACTTTCCCGTTTCTCTCCCCTATCCCAGAGAGGGAGGGGGGAGGGTGAGGGAACAGCTGTGTGGTGTTTAGCTGCAGGCTGGGTTAAACCACAACATCTGGCCAAGAGGTGGCCGGCACCTCTCAGGGCCCACGGGGGGGGGGGCGCAGGGGCACATGACCCAAAGGGTCAGGGGCCTTTTGTTCCAGGAAGGCCCTGCCATGGTGTGTTCCTCTCAGGGATGCTCGCGGACGGGGCTGTTGGGACTTCTCCCCCCCCTCATTTTGGCTCCAAACCAACCCTGCAGCATGAGGGTTTGGGGCCAGTTGGGATAGGGAAGGAGGGGGGTACCCAACTCTGACCTGGCCTTGGGGCACAGCACAGCTGCTGACAGCGCACAGGGCGAGCGGGGCTCCACAGGACAGTGGCCCTGCTCCAGCCCTGGGGGCTCTTGTAGCTGTGCAGCACTGTGGGGCACACCGACTCATGGAAAACTGACTCCACAATCAGTAAGATTGTGAAGTAGGTATGTTTATTCAGCGCTGGGCGACACGGGGGGTAGTCCCACCAAAGTCGTGCACAACTAACGCGACAACTTGCTTTGGTTATATACAGTAAAGAGTTACATATGCATGAAGTTTCCCAATATGCCTATACATATGCATAACCTGTCCCTGCTTTGTATCAAAATTAGCTCCAAGAAGTCATTTCCATAAACTCCTCCCATCTGCGCTTGCACGGTGCCTTCTGGTGGTGGGCGCTGAAGGTCGTGAGGATGAAGTAAGATGTCTTCATCAGGGTTGAACTTTTCACCTCATCTCCTTGTGCATGCTCTCTGAGCCCTTGGTCACAATCTGGGCCATAAGGTTGGTTTGGTCCGGTTCTTGGGCTCCAAGGAGCTCCTGTTATCTCAAGGTCTTGCATGTTTGACATTCTTTATCCTGTCCTTTTATAAACAGTCCTCCTTATCCCTGAGCCCTTGCTCACAGTCCAAACCGTAAGGTTGGTTTTGATCTGGTTCTTGGGGTCCCAGGGGCTCCTGTTATCTGGAGGCCTAAGCACAGCACAGGCCCAGTACATCGCAAATGTAGCACATATTAAGCAATGAGTGTTGCCGACATATACATTCTTAATCAATCGCTCTCTAATTTCTAATCCCATGTTTCAGTCCCCCCTTTTCTGGAAAATCTAGTAAATTCTTTTACTTAATACAAAAATTCTTCTTCCCAGTCTCTATGATATGTATCCCTCAATGCCTTGCCATGTACTTTCATCAAGGCAGCTAATATCGCCATTCGTTGTAACAATTTCCAATTCCAAACAAGTATTACAAAAGACAATATTAAACTTGTACCAACTAATATCAGTAAAACAATAATTGGGTGACATAATGCGTTCAAAATCCGAGTTGCAGTTGGCGACCATCCAAAGAGTGCATCCCACCAGTTGTGATTTGTGTCTTGTTTTACTCTTTGCTTATTTCCTTTGTATCATGAATAACTTGTGATACACGGTGTTGTTAGACTTGATCAACAGGTGGGATACCACTGGTGCCAAATATAGAAAATCACACCCGATGATTCTAACAAAGTTACAAATACAAAAGTTAGAATGACTTTTGCTAGGGAGAGTTATATTCTCCTTATCTACCTCTACAAAAGCACAAGCAGTTCTTAAACACACACCCCCCTTGACCAATATATATACAAGCACGGTCTTTTGACCAGTATTTGGATGAATTTCAAATTGGCAAACACCTTGTTCAGTGTCAAGACATACATCCTGAGCATCAATTGTGTCGCTTTCACAAATAAATCCTTGTTGTTCCCGGGTAACACATGATTCCAGATTTACAGACTGCCATTTCCCATTCCCCATCTGTGCCCATGTTCTGTGTTCCGAAGGATAGAATACTGTCTCCTCATGGTTTAATCCCAGTGCAATGATGGGGTGGATAACATAAACTGTGGCATTATGTATAGTAAGCACAAAGGCAGTAGCTATGTTAACAATGGGATCATAAGTAAAATTTACCAGAGTCCACCAAGACTGGTGCTTCCTCTCAAAATCATTGGCATTGTCCCAAACAGTCTTTCATACTTCAACCGGGAAAATGCCTTCACTTCCTTCCCTAATGATCAAGGCAGCTGTTGCCTGCATCCATAACCGTGCTTGTATACAACTAAGAGCTAAAGATCCGTTATCTTGAACCATACTAAGTGCATCTATTATTAGTTTGTGGTCTTGGTCTTCAGCCTTTTCCCATCTCGGTAATATCTTTGAAACTTGCCATTGGCTAGTTCCCAATGCCAATAAGGATAATTATAGGGGCTGTTAATCATTTGGCACCCTATTTTAATTTCATCCCCTATGGTTCTTTGGTGTATCCATTCTTCTCCTAATTTCTGCCATTTTGATAATGTATATAAATGGTCACCATTTGTTCACCACATCACCACAACTGCTAACTTTCCATTAATGCTCTTATCCTCCATTGTTACAGCTCCAGACCAAGGCCACTCACCATTCTCTGTTATCATAGAGGCACCTTCCAATTCTTGAATCACAATTACAACTATAAGCCAGAAAACTAAAACAATTCTGTTAAGTAATTTTTCTGCAAACTATATTACTAAATACTCCCGACCGTAATGTCCTCATTTTGCTCGACTGAGCTTTAGTTTCAATTCACCGTCACTCGGTGTTACTTTCCAGGGGGCTTCTGGAGCTTTCTTCACTCAAGAATGGTGAGTCCAGGCACTCAGTTCCTTGATCTTAATTGCAGTGAAGGTAGTAAGGAGCACCTGGTATAGTCCTTCCCACTGTGGTTTCAAAGTTTTCTCTACAAGAGACTTAGTTACCTCTCAGGCTTTGGCAGTCCTACTGGGGAAAGCCTCTGGCCATCCTGAAAAGGTATCTGTTAACACCAGTAAATATCGACACCCCCCTTTTCTTGGAAAAGTCAATTTGCCACTGTTGCCCAGGCCCATGGCCTTTTCCAATTTTGGTTTGGGGGCATTTCTGGGGTTAGTCTGGAGACAGAGATCACATTAAGTTATTTGAGTGATGGTAGCATATAAATTCCTGGCAATATTTTTTCCAATTAGATAGTTATACAAAGCGTCTATTCCCCAATGTGTCTTCCGGTGTTTTTCCTTTACTGGTGACCACAATAAATTGGAGGGGATGACTAGCTTCCCCTTCCCTTCTTTGGTAATAGCCCATCCCTCTTGGTTATATTTTCCCTTTTGACTTTCAATTAATTTTCTATCCTTTTGGTTATATACAGGCTTACCTTCAAGGGGAAACTGCCCGTCTGGAATCAGGGCTCCCTCAGTTGCTACCTCACCTTCTGCTGCTTCTTTTGCCTCTCTGTCCGCCAGATCGTTTCCTTCCTCCAGTTCTGAGCTCACCTTCTGGTGTGTCTTAATGTGCATGATTGCTACCTTTTCAGGCAGCTGAACTGCTTCCAATAATCACATTATTTCTTTTGCATGTTTGATGTTTTTCCCTTGCGAGTTCAACAGTCCTCTTTCTTTCCAGATGGCTCCGTGTGCATGTACAACCCCAAATGCATATCTCAAGTCTGTATAAATGTTTATCTTCTTTCCTTTTGCCATTTCCAAGGCACAGGTCAAAGCAATTATCTTGGCCTTCTGTGCAGAGGTATCTGTTGGCAAAGGTCCGGACTCTATTACCTCTTTGCAAGTGGTAACTGCATACCCAGCATGTCGTTTTCCGCTGATGACGTAGCTGCTTCTATCAGTAAACCAGATCTCCACATCATCAAAAGGAGTATCCTTCAGATCTGGACAGCTGGAGTAGGTAGCTTCGATGGTCTCCAGGCAGTCATGATGTACTGGCTCCCCTCGGTTTCCGCTGAGGAAAGAAGCTGGGTTGACAGTGTTAGTTACCACTATTTCTATATCATCTTGCTCAACCATGATAGCTTGGTATTTCAAGAACCTTTGTGGGGAAAGCCAGTGACCGCCTTTCACTTCCAGCACTGCAGACACTGTGTGAGACACTAGCACAGTTATTTTCTGGCCCAAGGTGAACTTGCGTGCTTCCTGGATATTTAGCACCACTGCTGCAACAGCTCTGAGGCATCCCAGCCATCCCTTGGTGGCAGCATCCAGCTGCTTAGAAAAATAAGCAACTGCCCTTCGATATGGGCCCAGGTCCTGTGCTAGTATTCCCAGGGCAATCCCCTGTTTCTCATGGGAGAGGAGGAAAAACGGTTTATTCACATCTGGAAGTCCCAGAGCTGGGGCTGACATGAGAGCCTTCTTTAGTTGGTCAAAGGCCCACATGGACTCCTTTGTCGCTTAGAGGTCCCTGTTCCCATTTGCAATGAGTGCATACAGCGGTTTTACAAGCAGTCCGTAATTGTAGATCCACAATCTGCACCACCCTGTCATTCCCAAAAAGGTTTGCAGCTCTTTTATTGTCTCAGATTTCGGGGTTTGACATAACATAAATTCTTTGCAGTCCTCCCCAAGGTCCGTTGTCTGGCACTAACCTCATAACCCAGGTATACCACCTTCTGTCTTACTACCTGAGCCATTTTTTTCGATACCTTGTACCCCTGGAGTCCCAGAAAGTTTAGGAGGCTTACCGTCAAGGCCACACATGCTTCTTCTGTCTGAGTGGCTATTAGGAGGTCATCTACATACTGTAACAGCCTTCCTTTTCCTGATGGGGCTTCCCAGGTCTCCAAGTCCTTTGCAAGTGGTTCTCCGAACAAGGTGGGTGAGTTCTTAAATCCCTGAGGCAACCTTGTCCATGTGAGCTGTGTTTTGCACTTACTCTTAGGGCTTTCCCAATCAAATGCAAAGATTTTCTGGCTGGCTTCATGGAGAGGGAGGCAAAAGAAGGCATCTTTCAGGTCTAAAACGGTAAACCAAGTTAGCTCTGGTGTTAAGCATGTTAATAAAGTATATGGGTTTGCCACCACAGGGTAAAGATCCTCAGTTATCTTGTTAACAGCTCGTAGATCCTGTATGACCCTATATGATCCATCAGGTTTCTGAACAGGTAAAATGGGAGTGTTGAAGTCAGACTGGCATTCTTTTACCACTCCTAATTGTAAGAAATTTTCAATTATTGGGCTAATTCCTTCTCTATCTTCCTTTTTCAAGGGGTACTGTTTAATTCTGACTGGCTGTTTTCCTTCCTTAAGTTTAATTTGTATTGGAGGTGCATTTTTGGCCTTCCCTGGTATATTAGAAGCCCATACTCTGGGAAATACTTGATTTAAGATTTCTTCACTAATTTCCTTTTTAGTTTCAGTAACCATCATCATCAAACTCAACACTTCCACATATCTTTGATCATTTACCTCCAGAGTAATTTCCCCATTTTTAAATGAAATGGTTGCTTGCAATTTTTCCAATAAGTCTCTCCCTAGGAGTGACTCCGGGGAGTTAGGCATATATAGGAATTTGTGAATGCCCCACTGTTTTCCGTATTTATATTTCAACGGTTTGCAGAAATAAGCTGTTTCAGATTGGCCTTTTGCCCCCTTCACTACAACGTAATCATTCCCCACTGATACTAATGCTTTATATAAAACTGAATATGTTGCCCCCACATCCACCAGAAGTTCCACCTGTTCTCCCTCCTTCCCCAGCTTCATTTTTATAACCAGCGGATCTGCTGGGGTAGATTCCCTCGGTCCTCTTCAGTCGTCTTTTGCACGCGCGACCACCACCTCCCTTCCCCGGTTCCCTTTTCCATTTCTTTTCTGTTCTGGGCATTCATTTTTCCAATGCCCAAATTTCTTATATAGAGCACATTGATCCTTCCCTAGCCGGGGCTGTTCCTGTCTAAGCCTCCTTTTTCCTTCTTCTCAAATAACTGCTATCAGCCTCTTCTGCATGTTTAATTGAGGAAGATAAAAGTCCTCTCTCCTTCCAAATTGCCCCGTGTGCATGCACCACACCAAAGGCATATTTCAAATCTGTCCAAATGTTTGCCAGCTCAAGAGCTCTTATCAAGGCAATGATTTCCACCTTTTGGGCTGATGTTTGTTACCGCATATCCTGTGAGGCGAAATCCCTGGCGGACGAAGCTGCTGCCATCTATATACCAATCCTCCACATCTTCTAGGGGTGTTTCCTAGAAGTCTGGTCAGCTGGAGTATACCATGTCCATGGTCTTGATGCAATCATGAATGGGTGATCTGGAAACTCTGTTACTGAGAAAAGAGGCTGGGTTCATAGTATTAGTGCCAAAAAAAACCAGTAAACTAATAGTCCATGATACACATTCCTTTTCTTCTTCAGTAGCTATCATTTGCATGTTGCAACAGTGTCCCCTAGATGAAAATGTTGATTAATTAGAATGTATTGTAAAGAGTGTAACCTGAGCATGACATAAATGGTATGGAATAAGGAGTGGATATATGCCCTGGTTTCAGTTAGGACAGAGTTATTTTTCCTCCTAGTAGCTGGTAGGGTGCTATGTTTTGGATTAGGATGAGAAGAGTGCTGATAACATGCTGATGTTTTAATTGCTGCAGAGCAGTGCTTACACCAAGCCAAGGACTTTTCAGCTTCTCGCTCTGTCCTGCCAGCGGGCAGGCTGGGGGTGCAGCAAGAGCTGGGAGGGGACAGACCCAGGACAGCTGACCCAAACTGGCCAAAGGGCTATTCCATACCATCTGGGGTCATGCTCAACAATATATAGGGGTGGCTAGCTGGGGTGGGTGGGCCGGCTGCTCGGGGATAGGCTGGGCATCGGTCAGCGGGTGGTGAGCAATTGCATTGTGCATCACTTGTTTTGTACACATTATTATTATCATTTCCTATCTTAATAAACTGTCTTTATCTCAACCCACAGGCTTCACTTTCCCGTTTCTCTCCCCCATCCCAGAGAGCGAGGGGGGAGGGTGAGTGAACGGCTGTGTGGTGTTTAGCTGTTGGCCGGGTTAAACCACAACACAGGTAGACCTCGGCCGTCACGTTGGTGCAAGACTCGAACCTGTCCCATGGGGGAAGGGGGTCAGCTCGCACCCACCATGCCCCTATAGCAGCTCCCGTATCAGCCACCTCTGCCACTTGTCCACGTCCCCACGCAGCCAGGTCTGCACGTTTGTGCACGAGGAATGCACGTGGCCACATTTGCTCGCACAAACACAAACCCCAGGCACACCCACAGCACCGTCTGCATGCCCGCACCCAAAGCCCCATGGGGATGCCTGCATGCATGGGCACAGGCAGGCAGCAGCTTCTCAGTGCTGGGAGTGGAGCTGCAAACCCTGAGCGGTCCCAAGAGATGCCGAGCAGAGCCAGGGTGCAGTGCAGACACCCCCAGCTGCGCGTGAGCCCTTCCCAACCGAGATGCGTGGACCCACAGCAAGCTCTAGCCCCCTGCGCCCATGCCAGCACCCGTGTGGTGGCGCCGGGCTCCTACCCATGCTCCGTGGTGCAGCGGGAGCGCAGGCTCAGGTTCCAACTGCCTGTCTGGGGGTAGGGGATGTGTAGGCGGCTGAGGCTGGCCGTGGCATTGACAGAGAGTAGGAAGCTCACTAAGGACTCTGCCGGCAGAGAAAACACCAGCTGAGGGGTGGGCAGCGGCAACCCCTTGCAGGGCACAGGGGGGAGTGACCCCCTCAGCAGCAGCAGGAGAAACAGGGGCTGCCCAGCCTACCCATCTCGCAGGCAACCAATGCACTGTCACTAGACGTCAGTGGGACCTCATGGTTCAGACAACCAAACACCATCACATTCTCGCCACACAGGGAGCTCTGATGTCAGAGGGGACATGGCCCTAAAACAGTGCTGGGGATGTCCCCTGCTGTGACAGCACCCTAACCCACTGCCTGTCACCCAGAACATCCCAAATACAGGCCATTATCAAGCACCCTAATCCACGATCCATTACCCAACAGCTCCCAAATCATGGCCGTGACCCACGAGCACCCCTAACCCCATCCCTCACCCTGGTATCACCATCTCCCAGCCCAACCACCTCACCACGTTGAGCTGCAGCTCCAGCAGACGGTTGATGACAAAGACAGTGGGACGGTCAGGAGGCACCAATACATTGGGCCCAAAGAAGATGTAGAAGTGGATGGAGAAGGTGTCCAGATTGTGCAGTGTGGGATGGACGGGCCAGCAGTGCTTGCCAGTGGGTGAGGTGGCAAGGACGGCAAGCGGGTGCTTGGTGACGTTGGGGCTTGCAGGAGGAGGGCTGTCCCCCAGCACCAGCCCACCCGTGGAGCCAAAGGAGTAGGACATGTTCATGGAGGCACTGGAGGGCAGGAAGGGCAGCTGGGCCAGGCTGGAGCAGGAGCAGTCTGGGGGGGAGAGCCATCAGCCCTGGCACCACACAGCCCCCCCCCCCGCCTCCCACCTCCACTCCCTGCCTGCATCCTGGCACCTGCCAGTGTCCCCGTGCATCCCAGTGTCCCCGAGCATGCCAGCACCTCCCAGTGTCCCAGAGCATCCCTGCACCTCCCAGCATCCCAGAGCATCCCAGCACTTCCCAGCATATCCCCGCATATCCCAGCACCTCCCAATGTCCCATCATCCCAACACCTCACAGAATATTTCTGCACCTCCCAGCACCCCAGGGCATCCTTGCACCTTCCAGCACCCCAAAGCACCCCCGTGCCCGCAGAACTGTGTCCCCCTGCACCCAGATCCCGCAGGCATCCTTTGCCAGTCCCCCAAAGCAACACCGAGGATGGGTCCCCTCACCCATGAGCTGCACAGGGACCTGGAAGAAGACAGTGTTTGGTGCCCTGGGGTGCCTCTCCACCAGCATGTAGCACCAGTGCTGCCAGAAGGGCAGGTTCAGTGCCAGCTGGCAGGGCATGTGCTCCCAGCAATCCAGCGCCGTGGAGTTGTGTAGCGGGGGGGCCACAGCCAGAGCAGGCAGCCCTTTGCCCCATGGCACTGCAGCACCTCCACCAGCATGCATGACGTGTAGCTGGGCACGAACACCCTGCGGGGATGCCTGCTTCAGCCCCTGCCCCTTGGCGCACAGCAATGGGCTGGGGAGGCAAGGCAGAGGGATGAAACACCCTCAGTCCCCCACCTCGGGAACCCGACCCCCCCAAAAGGCTGCCCCTTGCTTAGCAGACCCTCTCACACTCACTTGTAGAGGCAGGAGCGGTTGTGAGGGGCCAGGCTCTGCTCAGTGACATAGCCAGGGTACAGCACAGCAATGTTGACCAGGCGCTACATGATGAGCTGTGGCTGGAAGAGGTACTGGGTACTGGCATTCCTAATAGAGACCCTGCACCAGCCAGACAGTCAGCACGGGGGCTGGGGGGGAAGAGGGGGGGGGCAGCAAGGAAAGCAGGGTGCAGCCTGCCCTGGTCCCCTCCCTCCAAAGATGCCCAGGACCCCTGCCAGGGGTTGTGGCAGTTCCCCTCCCCCTCCCCCCCTCGTGCCCCACACAGAACACCTGCCCCACGTGCTGCCAGCCCCAAAGGCCAATCTGACCCAAGCCACCCCCCATGCCCCCCCCCCCCCCGGCCCCCCCAGCCCTTCACCTTGATGGAGATCTTGCCATCGTCTTTGGGCAGATGTGCAGCCAAAAAACAGTCACCAGGCAGGGGGCTAGTGATGTTGAACACCCCCGTGGTGCGGTTGGGCAGGGTCCAGGTGAGGGTCAGCACAAAGGAGCCAGGGACAGCAATCTTTTGCTTGCAAAAGAGATAAAAGATAATAAGAAGGTTTTTTTCTTTTTTTTCTTTTTTTTTTTTTAAGTATGTAAACAGTAAAAGGAAGACTAGGGATAATGTGGGTCCCTTGCTGAACGAGGGGGGTGTCCTGGTAACGGGAGATGCCGAGAAGGCGGAGATGCTGAATGCTTTCTTTGCTTCAGTCTTTGCTTCAAGGACTCCCCCCCAGGACTCCTCGACCCTGGCGGGAGGACAAAGGGTCTGGGAAATGGAGGGCTCCCCCCTGGTTGACGAGATAGCGGTTGGGGAGCGTCTGAGTGGGCTCAATGCACACAGATCCATGGGTCCTGATGGGATGCATCCACATGTGCCGAGGGAGCTGGCAGAGGTGATCGCTGAACCGCTCTCTATCATATTTGAAAGGTCCTGGAGAACAGGAGAGGTGCCTGAAGATTGGAGGATAGCCAGCATCACTCTGATCTTCAAGAAGGGCAAGAAGGAGGATCCAGGAAACTACAGGCCAGTCAGTCTCACCTCTGTCCCTGGAAAGGTGTTGGAACAGCTTGTTCTGGATGCCATCTCCAAGCAATTGGAAGAGAAGAAGGTTATGAGGAGTAGTCAGCATGGATTCACCAAGGGGAAATCGTGCTCAACCAACCTCGTTGCCTTCGATGATGGCATCAGCAGCTGGGTAGACGGGGGGAGAGCAGTGGATGTCATCTACCTTGACTTTAGCAAGGCCTTCGATACTGTCTCCCACGACATCCTGCTAGCAAAGCTGACAAAGTGTGGGATAGAGGAGTGGACAGTAAGGTGGGTTGAGAACTGGCTGACTGGCTGAGCTCAGAGGGTGGTGATCGGTGGCGCAGAGTCCGGCTGGAGACCTGTGACTAGTGGTGCTCCCCAGGGGTCGGTGCTAGGTCCAGTCTTGTTCAACATCTTCATCAACGACCTTTATGAGGGAATAGTGTCTGCCTTCAGCAAGTACGCCGATGATACAAAGCTGGGAGGAGTGGCCGACACGCCAGAAGGCTGTGCTGCCATTCAGCGAGACCTGGGCAGGCT
>MU011618.1:6649-20978 GCA_011074415.1 Stictonetta naevosa
AATTAAGTTATCCATTCCTACTTATGTTTTACAATTTGAGTGTTTTAGTAGTCATTTAATATTTGATTGCATTAAAAATATCCAGTAAGTTATGTTTCTGAAGTCTGCAGTGAGTAGCTCCACTCTACCAGCTTCAGCTGGTTTTCTTGTCAGTTTGCAGCTATGCACATATGTAAATACCATTTGTAGTTTTGTAATCCCTCTGCCCATGTCTACCTGCGTCAACATTAAAGCTACCTTTTTATTCTTACTGCATGGAGGTTTTCCTACTGTCCTTTTATACGTTTCCCTGTTTGAATATCATTCTGTTGTGGTTTAACCCGGCTGGCAGCTAAACACCACACAGCCGTTCGCTCACCCTCCCCCCTCCCTCTCTGGGATGGGGGAGAGAAACGGGAAAATGAAGCCTGTGGGTTGAGACAGAGACAGTTTATTAAGATAGAAAATAATAATAATAATAAGTACAAACAAGTGATGCACAATGCAATTGCTCACCACCCGCTGACCGATGCCCAGCCCAACCCCGAGCAGCCTGCCCCCCACCCCGGCTAGCCACCCCTATATATTGTTTAGCATGACATCAGATGGTATGGAATACCCCTTTGGCCAGTTTGGGTCAGCTGTCCTGGGTCTGTCCCCTCCCAGCTCTTGCTGTACCCCCAGCCTGCCCGCTGGCAGGACAGAGAGAGAAGCTGAAAAGTCCTTGGCTTGGGGTAAGCATTGCTCTGCAGCAATTAAAACATCAGCATGATATCAGCACTCTTCTCATCCTAATCCAAAACACTCTACCATCTACTAGGAGGAAAAATAACTATGTCCTAACTGAAACCAGGACATATATCCACCCCTTATTCCATACCATTTATGTCATGCTCAGGCTACACTCTCAAATAAATTCTAATTAGTCACCATTTTCATCTATGGTAGTGATGACACAGTATTATATAATAATTAACATAATACAACCCAACTCATGGGCTATTCTCACCCAGTATTAAATCCCCTTGAGGTACACATCGGACCTCCCCATTCTTTTGCATTACCCACCAAGTGCATCCAGGTCCCTGAGCAAAAGCAATCCCACTAATGGGTTTGCCTTTTCCTGAGGCAGGAGTAGCCCAGACTGTCTTTCCCAGCATGTTTCTTATGTGCACTACAGGAACTTTATCCCCTTCTACAGTACGTAACAGGTCTGACTGGGCAGGTCCAGCTCGGTTAGCAGATCCCCTAGTATTGACTAACCAGGTGGCCTTTGCCAAATGTGTGTCCCAGTTTTTGAATGTCCCAGCACCCATTGCTTTCAGTGTAGTCTTTAACAGTCCATTGTATCGCTCAACTTTACCGGAGGCTGGTGCATGATAGGGGATGTGATACACCCACTCAATACCATGTTCTTTGGCCCAAGTGTCTATAAGGTTGTTTTGGAAATGAGTCCCGTTGTCTGATTCAATTCTTTCTGGGGTGCCATGTCGCCATAGGACTTGCTTTTCAAGGCCCAGGATAGTGTTTCGGGCGGTGGCATGGGGCACAGGATATGTTTCCAGCCATCCAGTGGTCGCTTCCACCATTGTAAGTACGTGGCGCTTGCCGTTGCGGGTTTGAGGGAGTGTGATGTAATCAATCTGCCAGGCCTCTCCATATTTATATTTCAGCCATCGTCCTCCATACCAAAGAGGCTTTGACCATTTGGCTTGCTTGATTGCAGCACATGTTTCACAATCATGAATAACCTGTGCTATAGTGTCCATGGTCAGGTCCACCCCTCGATCACGAGCCCATCTGTATGTTGCATCTCTACCTTGATGGCCTGAGGTGTCATGGGCCCATCGGGCTATAAATAATTCACCCTTATGTTGCCAGTCCAGGTCCACCTGAGCCACTTCAATCTGAGCAGCCTGATCCACCTGCTGGTTGTTTTGATGTTCTTCAGTAGCCCGATTTTTGGGCACATGAGCATCTACATGGCGTACCTTTACAGCCAGGTTCTCTACCCGGGCAGCAATATCTTGCCACAATGCAGCAGCCCAGATGGGTTTGCCCCTGCGCTGCCAGTTGTTCTGTTTCCATTGCTGTAACCACCCCCACAGGGCATTTGCTACCATCCATGAATCAGTATAGAGATAGAGAACTGGCCACTTTTCTCGTTCAGCAATATCTAAAGCCAGCTGGATGGCTTTCACTTCTGCAAATTGACTCGATTCACCTTCTCCTTCAGCAGCTTCTGCAACTCGTCGTGTAGGACTCCATACAGCAGCTTTCCATCTCCGATGATTTCCCACAATGCGACAGGACCCATCAGTGAACAGGGCATATCTCTTCTCATTTTCTGGTAACTTGTTGTACAGTGGGGCTTCTTCAGCACGGACCACCTCCTCCTCTGATGACATCCCAAAGTATTTGCCTTCTGGCCAGTCCATAATCACTTCCAAGATTCCTGGGCGACTGGGGTTTCCTATTCGAGCCCGCTGAGTAATCAGTGCAGCACACTTGCTCCATGTAGCATCAGTTGCATGATGTGTAGAGGGGACCCTTCCTTTGAACATCCAGCCCCGTACTGGCAGTCGTGGTGCCAGGAGGAGCTGCGCTTCAGTACCGACCACTTCTGAAGCAGATCGAACTCCTCCATATGCTGCCAATATCTCCTTTTCAGTTGGAGTGTAGCGGGCCTCAGATCCTCTGTATCCCCAACTCCAATACTCCAGGGGTTGACCTCGAGTTTGCCCAGGTTCTTTCTGCCAGAGGCTCCAGGTGGGGCCATTCTCCCCAGCTGTGGTGTAGAGCACATTCTTTACATCTGGTCCTGTTCGGACTGGCCCAAGGGCTACTGCATGAAATATTTCCTGCTTAATTTGTTCAAAGGCCTGTCGTTGCTCAGGGCCACATTCAAAATCATTCTTCTTACGGGTTACTTGGTAGAGGGGGTTTACAATCAGACTGTAATTTGGAATGTGCATTCTCCAAAACCCCACGACACCTAGGAAAGTTTGTGTTTCCTTTTTACTAGTTGGTGGAGACATAGCTGTTATTTTGTTGATCACATCCATTGGGATTTGATGATGCCCATCTTGCCATTTTATTCCTAAAAACTGGATCTCTCGTGCAGGTCCTTTGACTTTATTTTGTTTTATGGCAAAACCAGCCTTTAGAAGGATTTGGACTATTTTCTTCCCTTTCTCAAAAACTTCCTCTGCTGTGTCACCCCACACAATGATGTCATCGATGTACTGCAGGTGTTCAGGAGCTTCCCCTTGCTCCAGCACAGACTCCATCAGTCCATGGCAAATTCTAGGGCTATGTTTCCACCTCTGGGGCAGCCGGTTCCAACTATATTGGATTCCCCTCCAAGTAAAGGCAAACTGTGGCCTGCACTCTGCTGCTAGAGGGATGGAGAAAAATGCATTAGCGATATCAATTGTGGCATACCACTTGGCTGCTTCTGATTGGCACTTGCTGTTCTTCGATCCTCAACAACCCCACAACAAAAGGGTCCTCTGAGAGACCGGGCAAGGTACACAACTGTTTAATGCCCTCTGTCTCTAAGGCACCAATGCCAAAAGCCCACCGGAACCCTTTTGGGTCCTTGAAATATCCTCTTCTGAGATAGCCTATGCCAAGGATGCATGGAGCATCTGGGCCAGTCACAATACGGTGCTTTTGCCACTCATTCCCAGTTAGACTCACTTCAGCCTCCAATACAGTTGACTGCTGGGATCCCCCCGTCACCCCATAAATACTGATGGGTTCTGGCCCTTTATAGCTTGATGGCATTAGAGTACATTGTGCACCGGTGTCTACTAAAGCCTTATACTTCTGTGCATCTGACGTGCCAGGCCATCGAATCCAGACAGTCCAATAAACTCGATTGTCCCTTTCCTCCCCCTGGCTGGAGGCAGGGCCCCTCTAGTCCTGATCAGAATCTTCATTTCTGTGTCTGGAGGACTGCCTGCTTGAAGTTGGAGCAGCAAACTTTTCAGAGAACCCCTTTTTCCCAATAGTTTTCTTTTGCAACTCACGTACCCATGCCTCTAGGGTCGTGGTGGATTTTCCATCCCATTTTCTCATGTCCTCTCCATGGTCACGTAGGTAAAACGACAGGGTGGCACGAGGTGTGTATCCACCATATCGTCTTCCTTGCACGGATGAGCGCTTACCCCTAATAGCAGAGACACTGGTTTGTACAGGAGGGGAAGAAAATAATCTCTCTTTAAGTTGCTGGACCTCTTCAGAAAGTTCCTCCAAAATATTCTCTCTTAGTTTGTGGGCGCTGGTTTGTACAGGTGGTGAGGAAGATAAATTCTCTTTAAGTTGGTGGAACTCTTCAGACAGTGTCTCCACAGCCGAGACGCAGGCCTGTAGGGAAGAGGAGAGACTTTCTTCGTACTGGTGGAGTTGTTTAGCCACTTCATCTACTGTGGGTTCCTCATCCTTTTTCCAGGCCATTATTGCCAATGAGCTGGCATATGATGATGGTGCATTCCGTACAAACTTCCGCCACATGGGTCATGTACACTTCATCTGGATCTGTGGGTATTTGTCCATTGTCTGGGTCCTCATAAATCACCTCCCGTACTGCTAATTCCCTCAGGTACTGGATTCCCTTCTCCATAGTGGTCCACTTGCCTGGCAGACATACAAGTTCTTCCTTGAAGGGATACCTTTCCCTTACAGCATACAGGAGACGCCTCCAGAGGCTGTGAGATCGTGCTCCATCTCCAATTGCTTTGTCAATGCCTGCATCTCTAGCAAGGGATCCCAGCCGCCTGGCTTCCCTGCCCTCTAATTCCACACAATTGGCTCCGGTATCCCAGCACCGGAGCAGCCAGGTGACAAGCTGCTCACCTATGCCGCGACCAAAATCTTTTTGCACATCTCGTAGCTCACGCTGGTATAGGTTTTGGGTAGTTACTGTTGATTTTTCAACATCCTCATCTTCATCGTCCTGCATCCCTGATGGCCCAGCCTCGTCTTCTCCATACCTAGACCTAGCAGAAGACTCTCTGCGTTCTAAATGACCTGAGTCTCTATACCATTTTTTCACCTTGTCTACAGGGGCAACTTGCGCTGCAGGAGCCGGGGCGGCTGCGCGAGCCAGGGCCGCTGCAGGTTCTGTCACTAGGTTGATAGTAGCATCAATTGCAGCTCGATAGGCATAGGCCAGGCCCCAACACGCTACAGTGAGTTGTGTCACTTTGGAACTGCCAGAGTCATGACACTCTTTTCCCAAGCATTCTACCAGTTTTTTAGGATTTTGCAGTTGTTCAGGGGTGAATTTCCCAAGCACTGGAGGTGCCCCTTGTCCTAGAAACCTGCCCATATCCTCCCACACTCCCTGCCTCTCACAACTATCCCGCCTCAGGACAGATCTCTGGATGAGATTCCTAAGTAGTTGTTTAACCTTAAACAAAACCTGAAGCGCATTCAGGAGACATAACAACAAGAACATGCTGGTCTGAGTATCCCAAGGATATTCAACATCTTGGAGAGCTATCGTAACTAGCTCGGGGGATAAGAGGGTGCTGAAGGAGAAAGGGAGAGTGAACAAGTAGGGAAAAATATCTTCCCGTCCCCTCCACAGACTGGCTCCCTGATGAAAAAAGGCAGTAGGTGTAATTATTAATAGTTTCCGAGATATAGTTTCCAAAGTACAGAGTCGATGACAGTGTTGAGTACAAATACCAAGTTAGAGTCATGGCCAGATATTTCATCATATCATAAGCTATTGTTACACCACACAGTACCATAACGATCTTAAACCAGGGCCCAGAAAGGATAAACAGCATGACAGGGATCACATGCAGAAAGTAATGTGCTATAAAACTCAATTTGGAATACAGGCACAGAAGACTTGAGATTAAAGCAATCAACATTCTGAACAGCAACTATTAAGCAACTCTAATACTTATACCAATTCTAGTTTAACACACACTGGTCAGATCTGTTGTTATCTCAACCCTTCAAGCCCCACGTTGGGTGCCAAAAGGACTGTTGTGGTTTAACCCGGCTGGCAGCTAAACACCACACAGCCGTTCGCTCACCCTCCCCCCTCCCTCTCTGGGATGGGGGAGAGAAACTGGAAAGTGAAGCCTGTGGGTTGAGATAGAGACAGTTTATTAAGACAGGAAAATAATAATAATAATAATAATGTGTACAAACAAGTGATGCACAGTGCAATTGCTCACCACCCGCTGACCAATGCCCAGCCCAACCCCGAGCAGCTGGCCCCCCACCCCAGCTAGCCACCCTATATATTGTTTAGCATGACGTCAGATGGTATGGAATACCCCTTTGGCCAGTTTGGGTCAGCTGTCCTGGGTCTGTCCCCTCCCAGCTCTTGCTGTACCCCCAGCCTGCCCGCTGGCAGGACAGAGAGAGAAGCTGAAAAGTCCTTGGCTTGGTGTAAGCATTGCTCTGCAACAATTAAAACATCAGCATGTTATCAGCACTCTTCTCATCCTAATCCAAAACATAGCACCCTACCAGCTACTAGGAGGAAAAATAACCCTGTCCTAACTGAAACCAGGACACAGTGTGATTTAGGCTGCAGAGACTATGTCCCAACCACCGCTGTTCTATCATCTCACCACTCTCAGTGTAGATCAGTTAAGTGAGAAGGTTCTTTGCATTGTGATACACTCGAAGTGCTTTGTAAACACGGGACAGCTCCACTGCACTTAGGTTTTAGGAACTGTATAACCCAAGTGTCTTTAAAATGTGGTTTCTGAAATTATCTTATCAACATTAATGTTTTTTTGGTTCTTCCTACAGTATCCACCCAAAACTGATAGGCTTTGCTCAAGAAATCTTGAAACCTGATATACACAGGTACCCTCTAAGGCTTTTCTATCTCCTTTTGAAAGCAATAGCATTTGCATGGCCAAAGGAGTCTGTTGGTCTGGATTGAGTTGCAGACAACCCTGCATCTACTGCGGAACCAATTCCATACACTGTGCACTGGACCAATTTCCCTCTCCTTATTTTTCTCACAGTAGGAATGCAGTATTAGGACAAAAAACAGCTTCTGCGCAAGTATTATTAAAATAAAGAAAATAAAACTGAAGTGATACAGGGAATTCAGGGCAGGCTTTTACTGCACAAAACCTAATATTGCAGTTTAACCCATCCGGCAGCTAAACCAGGACACCTAACTACAGCCATACCTATCTGAAACACATCTGCAACAACGTCCCTCCACATTTTAGCTGCAGCAATCAAAATCCCCTGCATGAAAGGGAAGAGGGAAAGAGGGACTAAAACCAGACCGAGGCCCAAACCCTCACCTCCCCTGGGGAGGTGCTACAAGGCAAGGCTGCCAGCTGCTCCCAAGGCAGCAAGTCCCTGGGGGAGACAGTACCTGTTAGTCAGTTCTTCTGATTCCTCTGGGTCCATGGTCATCTTCTACTACTCATCTTCTTCCTCTTCTTCTTTGCCCTCTATGAAGCAGGTTGTCTTAGACACCTGGTCACACTTAGTACCGTGCCACCACGCCCTTTCTAGCTCAGGCCCTTGACAGGATTTTTTTTTTTTTTTTTTTAAAACCTCCTACCCTATCCTCCCTAGGGTTTCCTGAAGCAACTGTCACCCCCAGCAGGCTCTCACTTCTCCTGACTCAGGTCAGTCTTTAAATAGAAGGCAGCAAAATTACAGTACTGTCCCACCCTGGGTCCTAGCACCAACCGGGTGACAGGACACAAAGCAAAACCCAACAGCCATCCATCCAGCAGCTCACTGCTGTTGCTGCCAAGCCGCTCCACACAGGCATTTCTACAACAAAGGCCATGGACTAGGGGCAGCTGCAGGGGGAGAGGAGTCCAAGCCCTGACCAAATCACTTTTGAATATGCAATGTTAGTGGATTTTTCCACTGCAAAAAACACAGCTTTATTTCTCACAATTGGAGCCAAATGCTGGCAATCAAATTAAAAAAACACCCAATCCTCTGAAACAAGTCACATAATTTGACACGCTGACCTACTGCTACTAAGAAGTAGCAGTCCATATCCCTTACCATGTGAAGCAGTACAGCATTTGTTTTCCTTAAATGTGGTGTTAAATGTTTCTTTCATGCCAGGACCTTTATGTATTTTATATTGAATCAAGAAATATTTTTAAAGTAACGAGACCAAAGTTGTATCACCTTCTAAAACTGTCAATGGGGAAAAGACGCGCACTTCCTAGTCACAAAAAGCTGACTCGCATCTTCATATTATTCTCCTTGCATATTTACTAGCTGCCAAAAGACAAACTCATTCATTGGAACACAGCAAGAATAATTTTTCAGTCAGCTACTATTTATATCACTATACTTTTTCTTACCATCAGGACAGAGAGAGACCATCGTAAGTTTTTTGTTCGCACACAGAGGTGAGCATATTGAAAGAAAAAATAATATATACTCAACACTGATATTTGAGGTAAAGACTAATGGGGACCATGTTTCCAAACAAAAATACAAGAAAACATAAAACTGCAAAACTGCTGCAAAACAAGCCCTGAGGATTATTATTATTTTTTTTTTTTTAACATCTGGTCTGAAATTTTAAGTACAAGCATGAATCAGGTGCACCTTAGACAGCTTCTGATCCAGTTTCCTTAAGTGACTATCAATTGTCTCATTAAATTATCACATGTCTAGTTCTTCTAAACTTCTGAAAAAGGTGAATATATGATATTATTTGATATGATATAGGCAAGATCTAAACTCAAACCAGAATAGTCACCAGTAATTTGGAGCTTCTGACAAAGAATGTTCACAAACATTATCTAAAATCATTGTTCTCCGTAACCTCACAACAGTAATAGCCTGGCAGATTTTAAACTGTCTGAAAAGAGCATCTCTACTACATGTGTTTCTCAAACAGTAGAAATACAAGTGAGAATCAGTCTTACAAGTGAGAATCAGTCCTAAAGCAGATTTAAAAAAAAAACAAAAAAAAAAAACACAACACTTGTTTCTTTGAGTCTAAATAAAGTGCTACATGTAAAAATATGGTAACTTGCAGGCATAGATTTCTATAATTTATCAAATATTAAAAAAAACACAGAATAATACCAATTACTAAAATTGTAGTTCTCTTAATGGAAAAAAAATCCTCACAAAAAGACTTGGAAACCAGAATACCAGACACGTTTAGCTAGCATTTAAAAGTTGCTTCTCCTCAAATACAGTGAAGTTTATCTAAAATACTTTCTGTTAAACTTGTTCACCTTAATAGCTGTTATAAAAATGATACCTACTTTGAGTTGAAATAAGAAATTTTTCCCATCCAATTTATAAATGAAAACTTAGTATATGAAGATTAAACCCATTCTTAATAAAGTCTTGAAGCACACAGAAGCAGGAAGGAATCAGATGTGCCAAGTATAGATAACTTTTAATATTTCAAATGCAAAATTGACTCTTAAGAGAAAGCTGTATGTAATCAAGCACATTTAATATCAATTCTAAAATACCTATTTTTATGCTGATATTATTTTTTCCAACCTAGCAGAAATAAAACCTAATTATTTAACCACTTCATAACATCATAAAACAAATGAGAGCCTAAAACATATAGCTGCCCTGCAACAAAGAGGATCAGCACCATGTGACAGCAGCAGACAGCTGCTGAGCATTCCACCTCCAACATGCACAAAATCTTGGCAATGTTTGCACTACACCATCCCAAATCACTTCAGCTGTGCATATTCTCTTAATTCTCACATTTCTGCAAAGTCAAACCCGCAGCCTTCTTCACAGGTTCCCATGCACCTAATTTGGTGTCATCTGCAAACTTACTGAGGGTGCACACAATCCCCTCATCCAGATCATTGATAAAGATATTAAAGAGAACTGGCCCTAATACTGAACCCTTGGGGACTCCACTAGTGACCGGCCTCCAACTGGATTTAACTCCATTCACCATTACTCTTTGGGCCTGGCTACCCAACCAGTTTCTAACCCAACAAAGCGTACGCCAGTCCAAGCCATGAACAGCCAGTTTCTTCAGGAGAATGCTGTGTGAAATGTTGTCAAAAGCCTTACTGAAGTCAAGGTAGACCACATCCACAGCCTTTCCCTCGTCCACTAAGCACAGCACTATGTCACAGAAGGAGATCAGGTTCGACAACCATTTCCTCGTGGATTGTGAGGGCCACATCCTGATCCCCACTCCCTTCCACCAGCTCAGGGTACTGGGTATCCAGAGAACAACTGGTCTTGCTGGTAAAGACTGAGGCAAAGAAGGCATTAAGCACCTCAGCCTTTTCTTCATCTCTTGTCACTAAGTTTCACCCCCGTATCCAGTAAAGGATGGAGATTCTCCTTAGTCCTCCTTTTTGTGTTAATGTATTTATAAAAACATTTTCTGTTATCTTTAACAGCAGTAGCGAGATTGAGCTCCAGATGAGCTTTGGCCTTTCTAATTTTGTCCCTGAACTGCCTCACAACATCCTTATAATCCTCCTGAGTGGCTCGCCCTCTTTTCCAAAGGTCATAAACCCTGTTTTTCTTCCTGAGCTCTAGCCACAAGTCTCTGTTCAGCCAGGCCGGTCTTCTTCCACCCTGGCTTGTCTTTGGGCACATTGGGACAGACCGCTCCTGAGCCTTTAAGATTTCCTTCTTGAAGAGTGCCCAGCCTTCCTGGACTCCTCTGCCCTTCAGAACCACCTCCCAAGGGACTCTGCCAACCAGTGTCCTGAACAGCTCAAAGTCTGCCCTCCGGAAGTCCAAGACAGCAGTTTTACTGGTCCCCCTCCTGACTTTGTCAAGAGTAGAGAAATCTACCGTTTTGGGGTCACTCTGCCCAAGACAGCTCCCGACCACCACATCTCCCACCAGTCCTTCTCTGTTAGCGAACAGAAGGTCCAGCAGGACACCTCCCCTGGTAGGCTCACTAACCAGCTTCATCAGGAAACGCTCTCCAGAAACCTCCTAGACTGCTTCCTCTTAGCTGTATTGTATTTCCAGTATATGTCTGGGAGGGTGAAGTCCCCCACGAGGACGAGTGCTGGCAATTGCGCAACTTCTAGCAGCTGCTTTGCAGAACTCCTCATCCCCATCTCCTCATCCTAGTTTGGCAGTCTATAACAGATCCCACCTCAACCTTATCATTCCCAGCCTCAAGTTCCACAACATCAAAACACTCTCTAAAATAGAGAGCCACACCACCATCCCTTCTGTGCTGCCTATCCCTTCTGAAGAGCTTATTCATTGCAGCCCTCTAGTCATGGGAGTGGTCCCAGAAGCTTCTAGCTTCTCCTGTTTGTTGTCCATGCTGTGTGCATTAGTGTAGATGCACTTCAGCTGGACCATTGCCTGCTCCCCTGGCCCTGACATCATTCCCCCCAGGCTCATCTTTAACAAGCCTCATTTCATCCCTCTCCCCCTTCTTACCTAATTTAAAGCCCTCTCAATGAGCCCTGCCAGCCCTTGGGCTAGCATCCATTTTCCCCTTAGAAACAGGTGGGACCCATCTGCAGTTATAAGGCCGGGTGCCCAGTAAAGTGCCAGGTGGTCATAAAAAAACAAAATTTCTGTGTTGGCACTAGCCTCTGAGCCATGTGTTTATCAGGTGGGCTTTCCGTGTCCTTTCTATACCCCTCCCTGCCACTGAAGGGATAGAGGAAAACACCACCTGTACTCCTGTTCCATGTACTTACCTCCCCAGTCCCCTGAAGTCCCTTTTGATAGACATCAGGATTCTCTCAGCAATTTCATTGCTGCCAGCCTGGACTATCAATAGAGGATAGTAATCAGAGGGGCAAACCAGGCCGGGAAGGTTTCTGGCAATGTCCCTGACCTGGGTGCTAGGGAGGCAGCAGACTTCACTACAGGTAGGGTCAGGCCGACATATAGGGCCCTCTGTTCCCCTGAGAAGGGAGTCGCCTACAACAATTACCCTTCTTTCTTTCTTGGTGGAGGCAGTCATGAGGCGTGGAGTCGATTTCCTCAGCCTAGGCACCCTCCTGGGTGGACTTTTGACCACATCCTGACCCAATAGTCTCTCAAGCTCCAAAGCTTTAACCTATTGTGTAAGGGCACCTGGGAAGGCGAGGCTGGTAGGGAGGGGGGTTGCATGCGACGCCAAGCAGGGGCCTGTTTCCATTCCTCCTCATCTCCTAGGTCCCCTCCTTCTGCCCAACAGCAACATGGCAGGGGATCCACCACTATTTGGGTGTCTCACCCCGGTGCCTTTCTTTCAGGCCTGGCAGGGAGTTACTCCACCAGTCTATTTCCTGCTCACACTCACTGATAGTCTTTAACCTCTCCACCTCCTCCTTGAGCTCTGCCACCAGGCTGACCAGGGCATCCACCTGCTCGCACCTCATACACATGGTGTCTCTGCCACCCTATGTCACCCTATGTTGGCAACAACAGGCTCAGGCACTCACTGCATCTAGAGACATGAACTGCCAAATTTTTGAGCAGGCAGTCAGTCTGGGTCACCACAGACTTGTAATTCGATCACTGAAGGCCACCAGACACCAGGCAATGCTGGCTGTCTTGAATAACCTCCATAACGCCCACCAAGTGCTCCCATATCCCTGAGTAAAAGCAATCCCATGAATGGGTTTGCCTTTGCCTGAGGCAGGAGTAGTCCAGACAGTATTCCCCAACAAGTTTTTTATGTGCACTATAGGGTCTAAATCCCCTTCTATAGTACGTAACAAGTTTGATTGGGCAGGTCTGGCTTGATTGGCAGATCCCCTGCGTTGCCAGATGCTCTGCTTCCATTGCTGTAACCACCCACACAGGGCATTTGCTACCATCCATGAATCAGTACAGAGATAGAGAACTGGCCACTTTTCTCATTCAGCAATATCTATGGCCAAATGAATGGCTTTCACTTCTGCAAACTGGCTCGATTCATCTTCTCCCTCAGCAGCTTCTGCAACTTGTCGTGTAAGACTCCATACAGCAGCCTTCCAACTTTGATGCTTTCCCACAATACGACAGGACCCATCAGTGAACAGGGCATAATGCTTCTCATTTTCTGGTAACTTGTTATACAGTGGGGCTTCTTCAGCATGGGCCACCTTCCTCCTCCTCCTCTGGTGATATCCCAAAATATTTGCCTTCTGGCCAGTCCACAATCACTTCAAAGATTCCTGGGCGACTGTGTTTTCCTATTCGAGCCCGCTGAGTAATCAGTGCAGCCCACTTACTCCATGTAGCATCACAGAATCACAGAATCATCTAGGTTCCCCCAGCCACTCCTCATAAGACTTGTTCTCCAGACCCCTAAACAGCTTCGTTGCACTTCAGTTGCATGATGTTTAGAGGGGACCCTTCCTCTGAACATCCAGCCAAGTACTGGCAGTTGGGGTGCCAGGAGGAGCTGTGCTTCAGTACCGACCACTTCTGAAGCAGATTGAACTCCTTCACATGCTACCAATATCTCCTTTTCGGTTGGAGTGTAGTGGGCCTCAGATCCTCTGTATCCCTGACTCCAAAACCCTAGGGGTCGACCTCAACTTTCCCCATGCTCTTTCTGCCAGAGGCTCCAGGTGGGGCCATTCTCCCCGGCTGCGGTGTAGAGCACATTCTTTACATCTGGTCCTGCTGGAACTGGCCCAAGGGCTACTGCATGAACTATTTCCTGCTTAATTTGTTCAAAGGCTTGTCGTTGCTCAGGGCCCCATTCAAATCATTCTTCTTACGGGTTACTTGGTAGAGCGGGTTTACAATCAGACTGTAATTTGGAATGTGCATTCTCCAAAACCCCACGACACCTAAGAAAGTTTGTGTTTCTTTTTTGCTAGTTGGTGGAGACATAGCTGTTATTTTGTTGATCACATCCATTAGGATTTGCCAACATCCATCTTGCCATTTTATTCCTAAAAACTGGATCTCTCGTGCAGGTCCTTTGACTTTATTTTGTTTTATGGCAAAACCACCCTTCAGAAGGATTTGGGCTATTTTCTTCCCTTTCTCAAAAACTTGAGGTCTCCAGCATCTCATCCCCCAGTCTTTACGTATAGCCAGGGTTGCCCCGTCCCAGGTGCTGGACCTGGCACTTGCTCTTGTTAAACTTCATACTGTAGGTTATTGCCCAGCTCTCTTCATTCAGGCCACGATAGTCCACTGTTATCCTCCACTCACCATTAGACTTTTGCACTGGCCATATGGGTATGTGAGTCTTGCTGATCACTCCTTGGCTCTCCAGTTGACGAATTAGCTAATGGATGAGAATCAGGGATTCTCTGTTGTTGGTACACTGGTACAGTCTGTTTCCCTGGCTCAGCCTTGGGGCACATCGTAGGGCTTGGAGTGGTCGCTGGGCCTGTCTCAGGAGTTGAAGTGGTCGCGGGGTCTGTCACTGGGGTTATGGTGGCATCGAATGCCAAGGTGG
>JAACYO010018565.1:0-17734 GCA_011074415.1 Stictonetta naevosa
ATTTCCTCCCAGCATAACCTCACACCTTTGTATACATTGCTAAGGTCCCCTCCACACTGAGCATTATCATATCATATCATAGAATGGCTTGTGCTGTAAGGGACCTTTAAAGACCATCTAGTTCCACCTCCCCTGCCATGAGCAGGGATGTCACCAACTAGTACCGGTCCGAGGACAGACCCCTGAGGTACACCACTCGTCACTGGCCTCCACTTGGACGTAGAGCCATTGACCACTGCTCTCTGGGTGTGACCTTCAAGCCAAGTCCTTATCCACTGAATGGTCCACCCATCGAATCCATCTATCTCCAATTTGGACAGCAGGACATCATGTGGTACCGTGTCAAAGGCCTTACAGAAGTCGGGGTAGATGACATTGGTTGGTCTTCCCTTATCAACTGATGCAGTCAGTCCATCATAGAAAGCCACCAGAGTGGTCGGATATGATTTGCCCTTGGTGAAGCTGGGCTGACTGTTTCTGATCACCTTGCATGTACAAGCCTTCTCTTTAGACTGAAGAGGCCCAGCTCCTTTCTGCACAGGAGACATCATAGAATCATAGAATCCTTAAGGTTGGAAAAGACCTCTAAGGTCATCTGCTCCAACCATCCACCTACCACAAATAGTGCCCACTAAACCATGTCCCTAAGCCCTACATGTACCCTTTTTTTACCCTTTCATCTAGGGTCAGTGACTCCACCACTTCTCTGGGCAACCTGTTCCAATAACTAACACTCTTTCTGAGAAGAAATTTTTCCTCATATCCAACCTGAACCTCCCCTGGCACAGCCTGAGGCCATTGACTCTTGCTAGTAACCTGGGAGAAGACGCTTACACCTACCTCACTACAACCTCCTTTCAAGTAGTTGCAGACAGCAATAAGGTGTGTCCCGTCCCCCCCAGCCTCCTCTTTTCCAGACTAAACAACCCCAGTTCCCTCAGCTGCTCCTCATAAGGCGCCTGGAGCACCTTTCCCCCTCCTTCTTCACTGACCTTGGCGCCTGCAAGGCTGTTGCTCACTCCTCTCACTCTCCCAGCTGCTGTGTGGCACAGTGTTTTTTTCCCGTCTTAAATATGCTCTCACAGAGGCGCAAAACAACATCACTTATTAGCTCATCTCTGGTCAGCAGTGGGGCCCTTACCAAACTTCTCACAGAAGCCACCCCTATGGCCCCCTGCTACCAAAACTTTACCACGTAAACCCACTACAGTACTGAAGGGCCCAAAAGTGAACACAGTACTCGAGGTGCGGCCTCACCAGAGCAGAGTACAGGGGGACAATCACCTCCCTGGTCCTACTGGCTACACTATTCCCGATACAAGCCAGAATGTCGTTTGCCTTCTTGGCCACCTGGGCAAACTTCTGGCTCATGTTCAGTTGAGCGTCAACCAACACCCCCAGATCCTTTTCCTCTGCACAGCTTTCCAGCCACTCTGCCCCAAGCCTGTAGCACTGCATGGGGTTGTTGTGGCCAAAGTGCAGGACCTGGCACTTAGCCACGTTGAACCTCATCCCATTGGCCTCTGCCCATTTATCCAGCCTGTACAGGTCCCTCTGCAGGGCCTTCCTACCCTCCTCTGGCATATCGACACTTCTCCCCAACTTGGTGTCGTCTGTAAACCTACTGAGGGTGCGCTCAATTCCCTCATCTGAATCATCAATAAAGATATTAAACAGGATGGGCCCTGACACAGTCTCCTGGGGAACACTATTCGTGACCGGTCACCACTGGATTTAATGCCCTTCATCACCACTCTCTGGGCTGGGCCATCCAGCCAGTTTTTAACCCAGCAAAGAGTGTACCTGTCCAAGCCATGGGCTTCCAGCTTCTCCGGGAGAATACTATGGGAGACCGTGTCAAAGGTTTTGCTGAAGTCTAGGTAGACTATGTCAACAGCCTTTCCCTCATCCACCAGGCGGGTCACCTGGTCATAGAAGGAGATGAGGTTGGTCAGTCAGGACTTGCCTTTCATGAACCCATGCTGGCTGGGCCTGATCCCTGGGTTGTCCTGCATATGCAGTGTGATTGCACTCATAATGATCTGTTCCATAACCTTCCCTGGCACCAAGGTGAGGCTGACAGGCCTGTAGTTCCCCAGGTCCTCCTTAGGACCCTTCTGCTACATGGGCATCACATTAGCAAGTCTCCAGTCATCTGGGACCTCTCCAGTTTACCAGTACTGCTGATAGATGGTAGAAAGTGGTTTGGCAATCACGTTCACCAGCTCCCTCAGCTCCCTCGGGTGGATCCCATCCGGCCCCATGAACTTGTGGTAGTTCACGTAGAGTATCAGGTCTCTAACCTTTTTCCATTTTAATCGTGGGGGGTTTCTTCCATTCCCCGTACCAGACTTCCAGGTCAGGAGGCTGAGTATCCTGAGCATAACTGGTCTGAGTAGTAAAGGCAGATGTAAAGAAGGCATTGAGAATCTCAGCCTTTTCCTTCTCAGTAGTCATTTACCTTGCTGCGTCCAGTAAAGGATGGAGATTCTACTTGTACCTCCTCTTACTGTTAATATATTTGTAAAAAACATTTGTTTTCTTAAAACAAAGTGGCCAGGCTGAGCTCATTCTGGGCTTTAGCCTTTCTGATTTTTTCCCTGCATATGCTAGTAACTTCCCTGTACTCTCCCCAAGTTGCCTGTCCCTTCTTCCACTGGACATAAACTCTCTTTTTCTCCTGGACACTCAGCAAAATTTCCCTGTTCAGCCAAGCCAGTCTTCTTCCCCTCCGGCTCATCTTACAGCACACGCGGACAGCCTGCTCCTAAGACTTTAAGACTTCCTTCTGGAGGAGCATCCAGTCTTTCTGGACCCCTTTGCCCTTCAGGACTGACTCCCAAGGAACCCTACTTACCAGTGTCCTGAACAGTTCAAAGTGTGCCCTCCGAAACTCCAAGGTAGCAGTTATACTGATTCCCCTCTTGACTTTACCAAGAATAGCGAACTCTACCATTTTGTGGTCACTCTGCCCAAGACAGCTCCCGACCACCACATCTCCCACCAGTCCTTCTCCATTTGTGAACAGCAGGTCTAGTGGGGCCCTGCCGGCGGGCGCCCCCCCCCCCCAGTAGGCTCACTAACCAGCTGAGTCAGGAAGCTATCTTCCACACACTCCAGGAACAGTCCCAGAGGACTGCTTCCTCTGGGCTGTATTGTATTTCCAGCATATAAAAGGGAAGTTAAAGTCGCCCATGAGAACAAGTGCTGGCAATTGAGCGACTTCCACCAGCTGCTTATAGAACATGTCATCTGTCTCTTCATCCTGGGTTGGCAGTCTATAACAGACCCCCACCAGGATGTCTGCCTTGGTGGCCATCCCCCTGACCCTTGCCCATAGGGACTCGACCTTATCATTCCCAGCCCTGAGCTCTACAACATTAAAACACTCTAATGTAGAGAGCCACACCACTGCCCCTCCTTTGTTGCCCGTCCCTTCTGAAGAGCTTATAGCCATCCATTGCAGCACTCCAGTCATGGGAGTGGTCCCACCACGTTTCAGTGATGGTAACTAGGTCATAGTTTGCGTGCCACACAATGGCTTCCAGCTCTTCCTGTTTGTTGCCCATGCTGCGGGCATTGACGTAGATGAACTTCAGTTGCACCATTGCCCTCACCCCCAACCTGCTCCTCCAGGCTCATCTCTAGTGAGCCTCATTTCATCCCCATCCCCCTTCACACCTAGTTTAAAGCCCTCTCAGTGAGCCCTGCCAGCTCCTGGGCTAGGACCACTTTCCCCCTTTGAGACAGGTGGGACCCATCTGCAGCGTACAGGCCAGGTGCCAAGTAAACCTCCCCATGATCAAAATGAACCCAAATTCCTGTAATGACACCAGCCTCTCAGCTATCAGCTGGGCTTTCCAGGTCCGTTCATTATCGCTCCCTGCCACTGAGGAGATAGAAGAAAATACCACCCGCACTCCTACTCCATCCAGTAACCTCCCCAGTTCCCTAAAGTCCCTTTTGATAACCTCCAGGCTTCTCTCACCGATTTCATTGCTGCCAGCATGAACTATCACTAAGGGATAATAATAGGAGGGGTGAACCAGGCCAGGAAATTTTCTGGTAATGTCCCTGACCTGAGCCCCAGGGAGGCAGCAGACTTCTCTATGGGTAGGGTCTGGCCAACATATGGGGCCCTCTGTTCCCCTCAGAAGGGAGTTGCCTATGACAATTACCCTTCTTTCCTTCTTGGTGGAGGCAGACTGGAGGTGTGGAGTCGACTTCCTTCCCCTAGACAGCCTCCTGGGTGGACCTTCCCCCGCATTCTCACTTACCCATTGTTCTGGGTCTGTCTGGGATGGAGTTAACTTTCCCTGCAGCAGCACACACAGTGCTGTGTTCTGCACTCGTAGATGGAACAGCACTGGTATCACTCCAGGGAAGTAGAGAATAACTTTTTTTTTCCCCTTTCTCTCTTCTTCCACACAGCCTTTTTTTTTTTTTTTTTTTTTCCATTCCCTTTCCCTTTAATTAAATCATTCTGATCTCAAACATCGAGCTCTTTGTGTCATATTTTCTCCCCCTTCCTCTTTGAGGTGGGGGGAATGAGAGAGCGGCCGTGGTGGAACTCGGCTGCCCACCTGAGTAAAACCACCACAGTCCTTTTTGGCTCAAGGGTTGAGATAACAGTAGAAGTGATTAAAGTATTTACAACTAACATACTTGCTAGTCACAATGTTCGTTTGCTGTTTATATTTTTCTGTATGACTATGTTGTGTGTAATCCGTCCTCTGTTCTCTTTTCTCCTTTATATCCGATCAGAGAACATGTTAAAATCTGTTTTTATCACACTGTGCTGTAACACATTGGCCTTCAGTTTCGTCTGGTACTCAGGCCCTGCATTGTTATCATTCTGGTCTCCTGGAGATTATCTTTTTGGAAATATTAAGAATTACACCGCCTTCTTTTTCTCCCCTAGCAGTCAATTTGTGAATAATATCAGGGGTGGTGCCGTCTTCTTCTCTCCCTGTGGGCTAATCGCAGCAGCCTTAGAGTATCTTGAAAACCCTTGGTCAGATGTCATCCTCTTATTACTAGTTCTAGTGTTTTTCTTCCTCCCTAAGGTCAAACAATTAATTAAGAATATCATCCAAGGACCTGCCCCGAGACAAAGTAGTTGTGGGTGGCAAAGTGTGTGGGGGGATATGGGCAGGTACCTGTCACTTGTCTCTGCCAATGGTTTTTCACTTCACCCCTGAACAAGTGCGAAATCCAAAAAAGCTGGTAGAATGTTTGAAAGACGTATGCCCTGACCCTGGCAATACCAGAGAACTCCACCAGCTTGCTGCACTCTGCTGGTGTCTGGCTTACACCTATCAAATGTCAATTAACACTGCCCAGCACCCTCAAGGGGATGGGGAAGTTTCTGAAGTCAATGACGAGATAACACACACTGTGACCACCCCAGGGGACCAACCATCTATGGTATCAGTCGCCCCTATAGTCAAGACAAAACAATGGAAATGGAAGTCAGCTCGTTTAGTAAGGGAAGAAGCTCTTCCTAAGGAGGAGGGAGAAGAGGAAAAGGCAGGCAGCTCTAAAGCAGCGTCATCACAACAACATCAGGGAGAAGAGACTGAAATCATAAAGGAATCAGAAACCACTCGGTCTCTATCCTTGAGTGAGTTGCGAGAAATACAAAAGGATTTCAGTCGTCATCCAGGTGAGCACATCCTCACCTGGCTGCTTCAATGCTGGGACGCTGGGGCCAATAGCTAACAACTAGAAGGCAGTGAAGCCAAGCAGCTGAGATCCCTCTCTAGAGAAAGGATCAAAAGGATTGACAGAGTAATTGGGAGAGGGACACAGGTTCTCAGCCTCTGGAGGCGACTCCTGGCAGCTGTGAAAGAAAGGTATTCCCATAAGGAACATATTGTATATCATGTAGGCAAGTGGACCACCATGGAGAAAGGTCTCCAGCAACTGAGGGAATTAGCCGTGCTGGAGATGATTTATAGTAATTTGAACCATGAACAGACATCTAAAGACCCTGATGAAGTCCAGTGCACAGCATCCATGTGGTGGAAGTTTGTACGGGCTGCACCCTCATCACATGCCAGAACACTGGCAGCAATGAACTGGGATGAGGGGATGAGGCCAACAGCGGAGACTGTGTCCAACCAGCTTCCATAAATATGAAGAAAATCTCTTTGCCCCAGTACGGGCCTGCATTTCAGCTGTGGAGAAACTGTCCCAATGGTTACAAGAACACATAACTTCCTCCTCACCTAGATGGAGGAATCTTTCATCCATTAAGTGCTAGCATTCTCCAGCTCAAGCAAGAGAGAATCCAGGACGCACACCACGGGGCACCTTGTGGTTTTATTTACGTGACCATGAGGAAGTGGGACGGTGAACCGACCTCGGTCCTAGCTGCTCGGGTACATGAACTGTGGAAAGATACAGCAGCAACAAAAGAGGCCCCTAGAAGGACTGCTGTCCCAGCTTATGTTGGGCAGTCCCCCAGAGGCAGTAGAAGGGCTAGTGTTACTCCTGACCCTGACGAAGAGACCTCTGCTTCACATTTGGAAGAATTAATTGACAGATGCTCCAACCAGGACTAGTGGGGCCCTGCCTCTGGCCAGGTAGAGGAGAGGGACAACGGAAAATACTGGACTGTGTGGATTCGATGGCCTGGCACACCGGACCCGCAGAAATATAAAGCTCTAATGGACACAGGCACACAGAGTACCCTAATGCCATCAGGCCACCAAGGGGCAGAACTCATCTGTATCTCTGGAGTGACAGGGGGATCCCAACAGCTAACTGTATTGGAGGCTGAAGTGAGTCTAACTGGGAATGAGTGGCAAAAGCACCCCATTGTGACTGGCCCAGAGGCTTGGTGCATCCTCAGCATAGACTACATCAAGAGAGGGTGCTTCAAGGATCCAAAAGGGTACCGGTGGGCTTTTGGCATAGCTGCCTTGAGCACACAGAAGATTAAGCAGCTGTCTACCCTGCCTGGTCTCTCGGAAGACCCTTATGCTGTAGGATTGCTGAGGATTGAAGAACAGCAAGTGCCAGTTGCAACTACAGTTGTGCACCAGAGGCAATATCGCACCAACCAAGACTCCCTGATCCCCATCCATGAGTTGGTTCATCATCTGGAGAACCAAGGAGTGATCAGCAAGACTCACTCACCCTTTAATAGTCCTATATGACCAGTGCGAAAGTCTAATGGAGGGTGGAGGCTAACAGTGGACTATCAGGGCCTTAACGAAGTCATGCCACCACTGAGTGCTGCAGTGCCAGACATGCTAGAACTCCAGTACGAACTAGAGTCAAAGGCAGCTAAGTGGTATGCTACAATCAACATTGCTAATGCATTTTTCTCCATCCCTCTGGCAGCAGCATCCAGGCCACAGTTTGCTTTCACTTGGAGGGGCATTCAGTACAGTTGGAATCGACTGCCCCAGGGGTGGAAACACAGCCCTACCATTTGCCATGGACTGATCCAGACGACACTGGAACAGGGGGATGCTCCTGAACACCTGCAGTACATCGATGACATCATCTTGTGGGGTAATACAGGAGAATAAGTTTTTGAGAAAGGGAAGAAAGTAATCCAAATTCTCCTGAAAGCTGGTTTTGCTATTAAACAGAATAAGGCAAAGGGACCCACACAGGAAATCCAGTTCTTGGGGGTAAAATGGCAGGATGGACATCGCCACGTGCTGACAGATGTGATCAACAAAATAGCTACTATGTCTCTGCCAACTAGCAAAAAAGAAACACAAGCTTTCCTAGGCCTTGTGGGATTTTGGAGAATGCATGTTCCAGGCTATAGTCAGCTTGTGAGTCCTCTATATCAAGTGACTCGAAAGAGGAACTCTTTCGAGTGGGGCCCTGAGCAACAACAGGCCTTTGAACAAATCAATCAAGAAATAGATCATGCAGTGGCCCTTGGGCCTGTCCGTACAGGACCAGCTGTGCAAAACCTATTTTACACTGCAGCTGGGGAGCATGGCCTCACCTGGAGCCTCTGGCAGAAGACCCCAGGAGAAACTCGAGGTTGACCTCTGGGGTTCTGGAGCCAGGGCTATCAAGGATCAGAAGCCAATTACACCCCAACTGAAAAGGAGATATTAACAGCATATGAGGGGATTCAAGCCGCTTCAGAAGTTGTTGGTACAGAAGCACAACCCCTCTTGGCCCCACGGCTCTATGTGTTACATTGGATGTTCAAAGGAAAAATTCCCACTACACACCATGCAGCCAACGCTACGTGGAGTAAGTGGGTAGCATTAATTACACAGCGGGCTTGAATGGGGAAACCCAACCACCCAGGAATCCTGGAAGAGATCATGGACTGGCCGGAGGCAGGGATTTCGGAGTATCAACAGAAGAGGTAACTCATGCTGCAGAGGCACCACCATATAATGAGTTGCCAGAGGACACAAAGCAGTATGTAATGTTCACTGACGGATCCTGCCATGTGGTAGGGAGCCATCGGAAATGGAAAGCTGCTGTGTGGAGTCCCACACGATGAGTTGTGGAGGCCATGGAAGGGGAGGGCGAGTTGAGTCAGTATGCAGAAGTAAAAGCCATACAGCTGGCCCTAGAAATTGCTGAAAGAGAAAAATGGCCAGTACTGTATCTTTACACTGATTCATGGATGGTGGCAAATGCTCTGTGAGGGTGGCTGCAGCAATGGAAACAGAACAACTGGCAGCACAGAGGTAAACCTATCTGGGCTGCTACCCTGTGGCAAGATATTGCTGCCCGGGTAGAAAACCTGGCTGTAAAGGTACATCATGTAGATGCTCACATGCCTAAGAATCATGCCACCGACGAACAACAGAATAAGGCAGAGGTGGATCGAGCTTCAAAAACTGAAGTGGCTCAGGTGGACCTGGACTGTGGACGTAAGGGTGAGCTGTTTGTAGCTCGATGGGCCCATGAAACGTGGTTACATGGTAAATGTTATGTACTTACCATGGTAGAAGCAACTACTGGGTGGCTGGAAACATACCCTGTAAACCATGCCACCGCCCGAAACACTATCTTGGGCCTGGAAAGACAAGTGCTGTGGCGACATGGTACACCAGAGAGAATTGAGTCTAACAGTGGGAATCACTTCTGAAACAATTTGGTCACCTCCTGGGCCAAGAGACATGGCATTGAGTGGGTGTATCACATCCTTTATTACCCACAAGCCTCAGGGAAGGTTGAGAGGTACAATGGACTGTTAAAGACTATGTTAAGAGCATTGGGTGCTGGAACATGGAAACATTGGGACATAAATCCACCAGAGGCCACTTGGCTAGTTAACAACAGGGGGTCTGACAGCCGTCCTGGTCCTGCTGAAACAAAACCCCTACACACTGTGGGAGAAGCTAGAGTCCCTGTAGTGCATGTAGGGAAGTGGATGGGGAAGGCAGTGTGGGTTCTTCTGCCATGGGAAAAGACAAACCCACTCGTGGGATTGTCTTCGCCCAAGGACCAGGGTATACCTGGTGGGTCATGCGAAAGGATGGGGATATCAGGTGTGTGCCTCAAGGAGATTTAACCTTGGGAGAAAAATAATCTGTAATTTAAGTTATGTGTTAAGTTAAGTTATGTGTGGCAGAACCAATGACAGGTCAACTTCGCAAGGAACTGGGCAAGTGCAACAGAGACGTGAGCTATGCTGGTGCTGATGTCAAGAAAACCAACCTCGCCTGCCCTGAGTGACCACTTTGGCAGATGAAGCTGAAACCATCAACAGTTTTTATGAACATTTTGGGGAAAAGCCTATAGAATGAAAAAAAGTACAGACCTATAAATATTTTAATGGACAGGGAACAATGGTGATGAGAATATCTACATACTAAAGTATGTAGGACCTGAGTGTGACACAAATGTTATGGAATAAGGGGTGGAGGTTGTGTTGGGTCTGTCTGTGATGGAGTCACCTTTCCCTGCAGCAGCCCACACAGTGCTGTGTTCTGCACTTGTAGCTAGAACAGCACTGGTACCACTCCAGTGTTGTGTCTATTACTGCATAGTACTGGCACAGCATCAGGACTCCCTCCAAGCCCTCAGGAGCCAGCAGGTTGGGGGTAGGCAAGTGATGGGGAGGGGACATCGCCAGGGCAGCTGACCTAAACCAACCAAAGGGATATTCCATAACACATGATGTCACACTCAGCAATAAAAAGGGGGGCTCTCGTGGGGGAGGGGGCTGTCCTCCCGAACAACCGTTACGCGTTTTGAGGCCCTGCTTGCCAGGATGTGGCCGAACATCGCTCGTTGATGGGAAGTAGAGAATAGCTTTTTTTCCCTTTCTCTCTGTGCTTCCGTGTGGATTTTTTTTTGGTTTTGTTTTGTGTTTTTTTTTTTTTCTGTTTTGTTTTGGTTTTGTTTTGTTTTTCCAACCCCTTTTCCCTTTAATTAAATCATTCTGATCTCAAACCTCGAGCTCTTTGTGTCGTATTTTCTTCCCCTTCCTCTTTGAGGAAGCCATGTTTTTGGGCACGCACTTGGTCTGAGTTGCCACGTTCTTTGTGGCAAGAGCTCTCTGCCTGGTGGAGCCCATGGCTGTATTTGCCAAGTTAGCAGCTGATAGGTAAGCCATTCTCCTGATTGGGCAGGAATACTCTGCCCCCCCGCTTACCCTGCCTATGCAAACTTCCATGCCACACCCTGTTTGCCCATCCTGGTCACCTGTGCTCCCTAGGGGGGCTATCTTTGTACGGCAGAGGGGGGAAGCCTGCTCCTGGCTCTGCCCAAGCCTTGTCAGCCACCCGTGTGAGGACTTCTGACTCCTGGTGGCTCCCTTGGCTGCCTTGATGCAGGATATTCCTTGCATGCCACGATCCCCCACTCCACTGCAGAATGCGTCCATCCCAGAGCTGATTACCTTGGTGAGTGACTGCTTCCGTCTCTTCATCGTCTTTATGACTACACTGGGCTCTCTCCAGTAGCTCTATCTCTCTCTTGTACTAGGGAGCTGAGTAGAGGGGAAGGATCACCTCCCTCAACCTGCTGGCAATACTTTGCCTAATGCAGTCCAGGATACCATTAGCCTTCTCTATGGCAAGAGCACAATCATATTCCTCACCTGGGAGATCATAGAATCATAGAGTATCCCAAGTTGGAAGAGACCCATACAGATCATCAAGTCCAACTCCTTGCACCGCACAGGTCTACCCAAAAGTTTAGACCATGTGACTAAGTGCACAGTCCAATCTCTTCTTAAATTCAGACAGGCTCGGTGCAGTGACTACTTCCCTGGGGAACCTGTTCCATGCTGACTATGCCTGATAATAGCTTTGTTCTTTAAATCACAGAATCACAGAATCACAGAACTGAAGGGGTTGGAAGGGACCTCAAAAGATCATTGGGTCCAACCCCCCTGCCAAAGCAGGTTCCTTAGAGCAGGTTGCCCAGGTAGATGTCCAGACGGGCCTTGAATATCTCCAGAGAAGGAGACTCCACAACCTCCCTGGGCAGCCTGTTCCAGTGCTCCATCACCCTCACCGTGAAGTTCTTTCGCATGTTGGTGCGGAACTTCCTGTGTTCTATCTTGCGGCCATTACCCCTTGTCCTGTCCCCACAAACCACTGAAAAGAGGTTGGCCAAATCCCTCTGTCTCCCACACTTCAGGTATTTATACACGTTGATGAGATCCCCTCTCAGTCTTCTCTTCTCCAGGCTGAACAGACCCAGGTCTCTCAGCCTTTCTTCATAGGGAAGATGCTACAGGCCCCGTATCAGCTTTGTGGCCCTCCGCTGGACTCTTTCAAGGAGATCCCTGTCTTTTTTGTACTAGGGAGCCCAGAACTGGACACAGTACTCCAGGTGAGGCCTGACCAGGGCAGAGTAGAGGGGGAGGATCACCTCCCTTGACCTGCTAGCCACCCTCCTTTTAATGCATGCCAGGATCCCATTGGCCCTGTTGGCCACCAGGACACACTTCTGGCTCATGGTCAACCTGTCGTCCACCAGGACCCCCAGATCCTTCTCCTCAGAGCTCCTCTCCAGCAGGTCGTCACCCAGCCTGTACTGAAACATCCGGTTGTTCCTTCCCAGATGCAGGACTCTACACTTGCTCTTATTAAACCTCATTTGATTTATTCCTGCCCATCTCTCCAGCCAGTCCAGGTCTCGCTGAATGGCAGTACAGCCTTCTGGCGTGTCAGCCACTCCTCCCAGCTTTGTGTCATCGGCGTACTTGCTGAGGGTGGACACTATTCCCTCATCAAGGTCGTCGATGAAGATGTTGAACAAGACCAGACCCAGCACTGACCCCTGGGGAACACCACTAGTCACAGGTCTCCAGCCGGACTCTGCGCCGCCGATCACCACCCTCTGAGCTCGTCCAGTCAGCCAGTTCTCAACCCACCTTATTGTCCACTCCTCTATCCCACACTTTCTCAGCTTTACTATCAGGATGTCATGGGAGACAGTATCGAAAGCATTGCTAAAGTCAAGGTAGATGACATCCACTGCACTCCCCCATCTACCCAGCTGGTGATGCCATCATAGAAGGACACGAGGTTGGTCGAGCACGACTTCCCCTTGGTGAATCCATGCTGACTACTCTTCATAACCTTCTTCTCTTCCAATTGCTTGGAGATGGCATCCAGAACAAGCTGATCCAACACCTTTCCAGGGACAGAGGTGAGAGTGACTGGCCTGTAGTTTCCCAGATCCTCCTTCTTGCCCTTCTTGAAGACCAGAGTGACACTGGCTATCCTCCAGTCTTCAGGCACCTCTCCTGTTCTCCAGGACCTTTCAAAGATGATAGAGAGCGGTTCAGCGATCACCTCTGCCAGCTCCCTTAGAACATGCAGATGCATCCTATCGGGACTCATGGATTTGTGTGCATTGAGCCCACTCAGACGCTCCTGAACCACTCTCTCGTCAACCAGGGGGGGAGCTCTCCATTTCCCAGACCCTTTGTCCTCTCGCCAGGGGCGAGGAGTCCTGGGGGGGAGTCCTTGAAGCAAAGATGAAAGCAAAGAAAGCATTCAGTATCTCCGCCTTCTCGGGGTCTCCCGTGACCAGGACACCTCCCTCGTTGAGCAAGGGACCCATATTATCCCTAATATTCCTTTTACTGTTTACATATTTGAAAAAACCCTTCTTGTTATCCTTTATCTCTTTTGCAAGCTTCATCTCTAGGTGGGCTTTAGCCTTCCTTGTCGTGTCCCTGCAGGCCCTGACAACACTCCTATACTCCTCCCAAGAGGACAGGCCCTTTTTCCACATTTCATAGACCTTCCTCTTCCTTTTGATCTTATCGATGAGCTCCTTGCTCATCCACACAGGTTTCTTGCCCCCCTTCCCCGATTTCCTACTCTTCGGGATGCACCGATCCTGAGCTTGGAAGAAGTGCTGCTTAAATGTAGCCCAGGTCTCACAAGCACCCTTGCCTTCTAGCAACCCAGCCCATGAGATTATCCCAAGCAGTTCCCGGAAGAGGTTGAAGTTGGCTCTTCAAAAGTTGTGGTGGTTTTACCGTGCTAGGCAGCTGAACACCACAACCGCTCTCTCACTCCCCCTCCTCAGATGAGGAGGGGAAGAAGTAAAGGAAAGAACAACTCACAGGTTGAGAGAAGGATAATTTAATTAAAGAGAAAAAAAATATTATTAAGGAAATATTATTATTAATTAAACAATTCAACTAAAGGGAAAAAAGGGAAAGGGGAAGAGGGAGGGGGAAAGGGAATAACAAAACAAAACAAAACAAGTAAAGGCTATGTGGAAGTGCAGAGGAAAGAAATTACTCTACTTCCTACAAATGAGCGATGCTTGACCACGTCCTTGAAGCAGGGCCTCAATGCACGTAGCCGGTGTTCGGGAGGAGGACAGACGTTTTCACAACGAGAGCCCACCCCTCCCCTCTTCTTCCTTTTCCCACCTTTTATTGCTGAGTGTGACATCATATGGTATGGAATATCCCTTTGGTTGGTTTAGGTCAGCTGCCCTGGTGATGTTTCTTTCTCACTTTTTTGCCCACCCCCTAGGAGGGTTTGAGAAAGTCCTGATGCTGTGCCAGCACTTTTCAGCAGCAGACACAACACCAGTGTGATACCACTGCTGTTCTAGCTACAAGTGCAGAGCACAGCACTGTATGGTCTGCTGCAGGGAAAGTTAACATCCCAGCCAGACCCAGTACAAAAGTCCAGGGTAGCAATCCTGCTTTTAGCCTTACTTCTTCCACCAAGTTCCATCTTGAACTCCACCATCTCATGGTTGCTGCATCCCAAGGTGCCCCCAACCTTCCCATCCCTAACAAGCCCGTCCCTGTTGGTAAGGACAAGGTCCAGAAGCACCCCCCGCCTCGCCGGCTCCTCTACCACTTGCGTCAGAAAATTATCTTCAACGCATTGTAGGAATCATTTGGACTGTGCGTGCCTGGCCAAGTTGCTTACCCAACAGATGTCTGGATAACTGAAGTCCCCCATGAGAACCAGCTCCCGTGATCTTGAGGCTACTACCAGCTGCTTGTAGAAGGCCTCATCGACCTCCTCCTCCTGATCTGGTGACCTGTAGTACACCCCCACAACAGTGTCCTCCATACCAGCCCACCCTTTAATTTTCACCCACAGGCTCTCCACTCGTCCTTCACCCTCCCCCAGGTGGAGCTGGGTGCACTCTAATTGCTCCCTCACATAAAGGGCAACCCCACCCCCTCGCTTCCCCAGCCTGTCTTTCCTAAAAAGGACATAGCCCTCCATGACAGCGTTCCAGTCATGCGAGCTGTCCCACCACGTCTCTGTGATCCCATGTTGAAATGCCTTTCAACATGTCCCAGGACAATCTTCTACATAATTGTTCCAGGGACTGAGGTCACCTGCTTAGTGGGTGAAGGGAAGGCAGTGGATGTAGTTTTTCTGGATTGTAGCAAGGCCTTTGATACTGTCTCTCATGGCATCCTTCTGGTCCAACTGTGAAATGAACAGGTTCACACTATGCTGGGTGATGAACTGGCTGAATGGTAGGACTCAAAGGGTCATAGTGAATGGGGCTAAATCTGGCTGGTGGCCAGTCACTAGTGGTGTTAAACAATTCTCAATTCTAGGGCCAGTTCATTTCAATATTTTGATCAATTATTTGGATGCAGGAGTGGAATGCATCCTTAGCAAGTTTGCTGATGATACTAAAGTGTTGACAATCTCAAGGGCTGAGAGGCCTTGCAGAGGGGTCTAGATACATAGTAGCATTGGACAATCAACAACGGCATGAAAATCAACAAAGGTAAATGCTGGGTTCTGCACCTGGGACAGAGTAACACCAGACACTAGGAGATGAGTAGCTAGAGAGCAGCTCTGCAGAAAGGGATCTAGGGCTGCTGGTCAACATTAGGCTCAGCATGAGTCAGCAGTGTACCCTGGTAGCCAAGAGGACAAACTGCATTTTTGGGTGCATTAAACACAGCATAGCCAGACAGTCAAAAGAGGTGATTCTCCTGATATATTTAGTGCTAGTGCAGCCTCACCTTGAGTATTATGTGCAGTTCTGGTCTCCAGAGTATAAAAAGGATGTTAAGGTACTTGAATGCATCCAGAAGAGGGCAACAGTGCTGGTAAAAGGCACATCGTATGAGGAGAGGCATGTCGTATGAGGAGAGGCTGAGGACACTTGTGTTGTCTAGTCTGGAGAAAAGAAGGCTAAAAGGTGACCTCATTGCTCTCTACAACTTCCTGAAGAGGGGAAGTGGAAAGGGAGGTGCCAGACTCTTCTCCATAGTAACTGATGACAGGATATGCAGGGGAACCTGCTTTGGCAGGGGGGTTGGACCCGATGATCTCTTGAGGTCCCTTCCAACCCCTACAATTCTGTGATTCTGTGAATGGCATAAAGCTACGCCAGGGGAGGTTCAGACTGGATATTAGTAAAAATTTGTTTAGTGTGAGGGTGGTCAAACACTGGAACAGACTTCCTAGTGATATGGTTGATGCCCCATGACCATCAGTGTTCAAGAGGCATTTGGATAATGCCCTCATTAATATGCTAATTCAAAATCCACAAGCTAAAGAAAAAGAAAACAAGTGAAAATTTAGTATTTCATAGATCAGAAAGCCAACATTATCAGTTTTGCTATTTTAAAATCTTTTTCAACTCATAATAATGATACAGTTTTAAAATACAGCTTTATTCTTTTAAAGCCCAGATAAACCTATGCCCCAAAACCATACTTTCTTCAATATTTTCAAAGTGTGTATTCTTACTGAAGAACATCTCCAGTTGCCTAGTTGCTTGAGTACTTCTATAATTGCACCTGTATATCAGGAATCAGTTTCCTGCTTTACTGAGAAGACAAGAGCTAAAAGGAAGTCTTCTGAAAGAAAGAAGCTTTTAAAAAAGCTCAGAAAAAGAAAACAAAAAAGCAACTAAAATCCAAACCTTTCAGTTTGTGCCTCTTTTCAAATGTAGTCTCTTCATGTTTCCAAGTCACTCAACCCCTCTACCCTATACCAGGTATGGTATCTGTTTTGCCCACTCGCTCCTCTGAAAGATCTCTGTCACTGTACGTTGTCTGTCTGTTTTACTCTCTTTGAGAGAAAGGATATACATCAATTTCTTTAGGCATCAGGGCCAAAACCAGTGGGGGTCCTTGAGGGAAATATTTTTTAAAAGGAAAAAAATAAAAGAGTCCATAACCAAGTCCATTTAATTGTAGGTGAAGCTCTATTGAATTCATCTGATTGATATTAATTTAGTCCTTCTCTTACTGATACCAACACATTACTCTATCTTCTGTGTTGTCTCAGGTGTAGTTGTGGATCATGAGTCATGGACTTCTCATATGAGAAGTTCCATATAGATAGATAGATATGCAGTTCTGATTTTTATTTTTTTTATATGATGTGTCATTATGGTTTCACTGCTGTCTGGAATGACTGATGATAACATACAAATATGATAACAATGTTAATGACTAAACAATTATTATTCTTTGAACAGAATAAAACTATTTTTCTCAAACTTTCAAGTAGAATATATAAAAAACATACCTTCAGCCTTTAACAACTCAAATTGAAGATGAAATGATCAATGGATTATTCCTTCTAGTCTTTTTTGTATTCCTCTATTCTTATCTCCCCTCTCTCCTTGGAGGAGAGGGATGCTTTGGTAGCAGAAATCAGTCTGGCTGGCATCCCTCTGCAGTGATTTAAGCCTAACAACCTGTCATTTATTTTTGTTGTGGTTTAAACCGGCTGGCAGCTAAACACCACACAGCCATTCGCTCACCCTTCCCCTTCCCTCTCTGGGATGGGGGAGAGAAACGGGAAAGTGAAGCCTGTGAGTTGAGATAAAGACATCTTATTAAGGCAGGAAAATAATAATAATAATAATAAAAGTACTAATAGTAATGTGTACGAAACAAGTGATGCACAATGCAATTGCTCACCACCTGCTGACCGATGCCCAGCCTATCCTCAAACAGACGCCCCCCCCACACCGACTAGCCACCCCTATATATTGTTTAGCATGACGTCAGATGGTATGGAATACCCCTTTGGCCAGTTTGGGTCAGCTGTCCTGGGTCTGTCCCCTCCCAGCTCTTGCTGTACCCCTAGCCTGCCCGCTGGCAGGACAGAGCAAGAAGCTGAAAAGTCCTTGGCTTAGTGTAAGCATTGCTCTGCAGCAATTAAAACATCAGCCTATTATCAGCACTCTTCTCATCCTAATCCAAAACATAGCACCCTACCAGCTACTAGGAGGAAAAATAACTCTGTCCTAACTGAAACCAGGACAATTTTATTCTTGTTGACATTTATAATGATATGCTTAGATA